>SNVD02014058.1:0-88213 GCA_013180625.2 Boswellia sacra | reverse complement strand
TGATCCCTAGTTACCCCTTTGAGCCTCTGTAAGCCTTTTTCTTTGTTAACTCACTAAAAGATTTCCTAACCTCAAATGAATTTGTTCCAAACAGTTTATCACTTACCTATGAGCATGTAGATCATTCACAATTAAATTTTGAGCTATGTTCTGGTTTTGGGAAGTTAGAGGAGGTTGGGATGTGTCATGAGCAATGCAAGTGAGTTCTATTGTGTTTGGAAAAAAAAAGAAAAACAGAAAAAAAAAGCCAATCTATACCTATCGTCCACGTACATACACATTGAGAACAATGATGTTGTTTTAAGCTGTGGGGGGCGGGACGTGTAATACAAAAAAGAAAAAAAGAACCCCCACAAAAAAAAAGAAAAAAAAGAAAAAAAGGAACAAAAGAAGAAGAATAAGAGATCTATACCCTTAAGTGTTCTTAAAAAGAATGAAACAACAAAGTGTGGGGGTGTAGTTTTCTTTTATTTTCTGAAAAAAAAAAAAAGATTGAGTGTTCTAAATAAGTTTGGGGGTGTAAACTGGTGAATTGAAATGAAGTTGTGTTATAGGGTTGAGCTCTACATAGTCTTGAATGATTTATGTGTTTGTGGGTGATTTGAGCCAAATTATTATCCTTTATCATACCTTCACCCAAGCCAAACGTTACAAGCTTAATAAAGTCCTACTTGATCCTTGGTGTTGTGCATGTCTAAATTAGTGGAGAGTGACTTGAAAAGCAGGCCTATGGAGTTCATTTATACACACATCTTCAATATTAAATATGATTCATTTTTATGCATAAACTCATCCGGGTTACAAGTGATTAGGTGAGAATGGCTATACACACACACACTTGAGGAATTGAAATGAAGCAAAACTAATCTTTGAGATAAAATTCTTGATCAAGTGCATTATTTTGAAGTTTTCCTTGGGTTATAATTAAGTACAATCCTTGAGGCCTATTTGCAAGTTGAAGCATTTGTGTGTTTTAATTTTTCTTTGATTCTGTTTCGGTTTAGTTTTGTTTCGTATCATTTTAGTTGCTCGAGGACTAGCAAAGTCTTAGTGTGGGGGAATTTGATAGGTGTCTATTTATGTATTACTTTTATATCAATTCGTCCATGTTTCTTTGCTATATTCCTTGGTATTTTTATGTTTTTGTGTGGTTTTGATGTTTGTAGGAGTTTTGGAGCACTTTGCACAAAAATGGAGTAAAACCCTTCATTTTCACCTCTGCTAGTCAGTGATCTTCTCGGATTTAATTGTATTGATATACAATGAACCCGACGACATGTTATATACCGTTGGAAAGCTCTCGAAGTCTATTTTCTGGAGAAATTTACGGTTTATAAATCCATTCAGTGTACCAAAAGTTGTAATCAAAACAGTGTGAGATGTATAGAAATATAATTCCACAAGTCACTGTAGCATGTATAATACGGGGCACTGTAGCAATTCACTGTATCAGAGTATTTAAACACATTTTAGGGATTTTCATAATAAGGGGGGAGACGTGGTGGAGGCTGCAGCTCTGGAATTCTTTCATCTCTTGGAGTTCTTGAAGGAGAAAGGAAGCTTGGAAAGAGGAAGAACTACAATCCAAAGAGAATTACATCAAATTTGCTAAGTTTTTCCCTTCCCTTTCATTTTCTGGAATGTCTCCATGTTGTATTGTATTTACCACGTTCTTAAACATGTGTAACTGAATCTGAATTGGTTGAGGGTGATTTCAAAGCCCTGATATGGTTTTTGTAAGTTGATTGTGTAAGGAATTGTTATCCAATTCTCTAATTGAAGTTGCTTGTATTCTCCCATATTTAATGCTTATGATTGCTTGCTGATTGTATTTGAGTGGCCAACTGAATATAATCTGGTTGTGATTTATTGCTAGACTAGAAATCTTGATCCGTAATTGTCTTGAATTTCTAATCTTAGTAGCAAAATTGTGATCAGAGATTGCAATTGGAGAATACAACCTAAGTTAAATAATCCGAGCTTGTGTGTTTATTGCTTAGATCAACCTATCTTTCTTATCGTAATGCATCCATTGAATTAAATTTAGAGAGCTTGTTCTAGGTTGTTTAATGGATAGAGATTAAATAAAGAGCCTGTTTTATTTAACAACAAAGTAAGGAAAGATTGGGATAACAGAGCTTGTTGTTATCTACGGTTGATAATTTCAATGGTGTAATTGGATGACAATTCTACAATTAATTCGCAAATCCATATCTTGTGGCAGAGAATGATCCCTTAACCAGATTTCTTTCATTGTGTAATTCTCAATTGATTTAACTTTGCATTATATTATTCTTCATTTGCTTTCGTATTAAGTTTAGTAAATCAATCAACAAAACCCCCCCTGTTTAGTTTATTATTGCTGGAAAATAACAAATTCAATTAGAATCAATCCTCGTGGGAACGATATCTTACTTATCACTTTATTACTTGTGCGACTAGTATACTTGCTAGTTTCGAACGCATCAACTTATCACTTTATTACTTGTGCGACTAGTATACTTGCTAGTTTCGAACGCATCAAAAGGCAGTCGTAACAACAACCAAACAATCATAAAGCAACCACAACAAAATAATCCTTATCCCAAACCATCACTTGATAAATGTTTGAAGTGTGGTGGAGTTGGTCATTGGTCCAGTGATTGTAGACGGAAGAGAACGACTAATTTTGTGCAAGCTGAAGGGAGTGAATCTAAAGAAGTTGATGAAGAAATTGAGATTGTCCATGGAGATGAAGGGGAACACATTTCTTGTGTATCTCATCGGGTCTTGATGGTACCAAGGGTAGTAGATGATTCTCAACGACACAAGATCTTCAAAATGAAGGCAACAACTAATAATAAGGTGTGTGATGTGGTCATTGATTATGGTAGCACGGAGAATATTATGTCAAGCACACTAGTGAGTGCTTTGAAGCTCAAAACAAAGAGGCATCCATGCCATACAAGCTCAAGTGGCTGATGAAGAAAATAGTAGAGCATATGAATGGGGTATGTCTAATGCTTGTTTCTATTGGTAAAAATTATAGAGACATTGTGCTTTGTGATATAGTTGAAATGGATGTTAGTCATATCTTGTTAAGGAGAATATGGTAATATGATAGAAATGTTAGATTTAAAGCAAGGGCCAACACTTATTTTTTTTTGATGGAATGGTAAGAAGATGATTTTAGTTCTTCTTACTAGTAGAAAGGATGTTAGTGGTTCTTCAAAGGTTGATGGTTAGGCTTTGATTACTGAGTTGAAGAGTCATATTGATGAAGAATATGTTGATGTTGGAAGAATATGTGATCTTCAAGAGGAGGAGCCCGAGTTGAAAAAAATTTGGGAGAACGTACAACTCATTCTAGCCAAATTTGGAGACATTACATCTTCTGAAATACCATCTAGATTGCCTCCCATGCGTGACATACGACACACATTGATTTGGTTCCTAGAGCGAGTTTACCCAACCTTTCTCAATATTGAATGAGCCCTCAAGAAAATAAAATTTTGCAAGAGCAAGTTAAAGATTTGCTTCGTAAGGGGCTTATATGAGATAGTAAGAGTCCATGTGCAGTCCTTACATTGTTAGTTCCAAAGAAATATGGTAGTTCATGAATGTGTGTAGATAGCCGAGTAATTAACAAGATCACTATCAAATGTTTTCCTATTCCAAGGTTGCAAGACATGTTAGATCAACTATATAGGGCACAATTATTTTCCAAGATTAATCTTCGTAGTTGGTACCATCACGTACGTATTCTATTATGTGATAAATGAAAGACAACCTTTAAGACCAAGGATGGATTATATGAGTGGTTGTTGATGCCATTCAGGTTGTTAAATGTGCCTAGCATTTTCATGAGACTAATGATTGAGGTGCTTCGACTCTTTGCTTATAAATTTATGGTTACTTACTTTGATGATATCTTGATTTATAGTGCTAATGAAGAATTGCATCTAGAACATTTATGTATGGTGTTAATATAACTACACAAACATAAGTTGTTTATCAATTTGAAAAAGTGTAGTTTCATGCAAAATAGTTTGGTGCTTTTGAGATTTGTTGTTAGTGATGAGGTGCTTCAGATAGATAAGTCAAAGGTTGAAGCCATTCGTGAGTTGCCTACGCTTAGGACTGTAAGATATTAGCTTTGCTTTGTTGAAAGAGAAGTTGAGTACTACATGTGTTTTAGCTTTGCTTAGCTTTGATAAACTCTTTGAGGTTGAGTATGATGCTTTCGAAAAGGGAATTGGAGCTATTTTATCTCAAAAGGGTAGATTGGTGGAATTCTTTAGTGAAAAGTTGAGTGATGCATGACAAAAGTGGAGTACTTATGGGAAGAGTTCTATGTTGTCTTTCGAGCACTCAAACAATGGAAGCATTACTTGGTGCAACATGAGTTCATAATGTATAGCAATCATCAAACCTTCAAGGTCATGAATAGTCAACAACACTGGAATTAGATGCATACAAAGTGCACTAGTTTTTACAAAAGTTTAGTTTTTCTTTTAATCACAAATCGGGGCATATGAACAAAATAGCTGATGCACTTAGTAGGTGTGAAACATTGCTTACTAGTATGTCAACTGAGGTGACCAAATTCGAGTTCTTGAAGTCTTTGTACCTAGATGATGAAGACTTTGGAGAGATCTAGGAGAAGAGCAATAATAAAGATCTTTTCTATGCTGAGAATCATCTATGAATCCCCACTTTGATTGACCTTGATCGGTCATTGTTAGAAAATATGGCCCTAGCCTCGTTAACCCTCCAATTCTCAACACTGACCTACATAAGTGGTTTTATAGCCCACTTTTTGAAAAGTTTTGTTAGGTTCTTCATAGCAGTCGAAGACCTTTTTTTCTTTTACTTCACATAGCTACTCGTCTCCTTGATAGCTAGAAGTTCTCCAAAAGTATGAAAAGCTGGAGGACTTTATCCATCCATTTTGATATGGTTGGATTCTATTCAACAGCCCAAGGACTTGGAGCACATCTTTTGTTATTTCCACTGCTTAAAGTGATTGTTACGACCACGAAGAAACAACGAATCCCAACTATAGATATATAAGAGCCAAACAGCTAAGAGCATTCCATCTAGTGTAAGCATCTAGATAATCTGGAATGCGACGTGACATACCTGAAAGCCCTAAGAATTGCATGGGAAAGAAGGTTAGATTAACAATGAAAAAGGTGATCTAAAAATGGATTTGACCTAAAGTTTCAGGGTATGTCCGACCAAAGATTTTACCTAGTCAATAGTGAAATCTTGCAAATAAAGCAAAACAGTTCCCATAGAAAGTACATAATGGTAATGTGTAACCACATAATAAGTGTCATGCAAAGCAATGTCTAGCCTAGAATTAGCCGAGACTATTCCAGTGAGTCCTCCTATAGTGAATTAAAAGATGAACCCTACAACAAATAACATTGGTGTTTTGTATTGTATCGAACCCCCCCACATGATAGCGATCCAACTAAAGATTTTTTATTCCAATGGGGACAACTATAGTCATGGTAGTTGCGGTGAAGTAGGCATGGGTATCAACGTCTAATCCTATAGTAAACATATGATGAGCCCAAACTAGATATCCAAGAACACCTATATTGATCATGGCATAAACCATGCCTAGATACCTGAAGACCGGTTATCCTGAAAATGTTGAAACGATATGACTTATGATACCGGATCCAGGCAGAATAGGAATATACACCTTTGGATGATTGAAAAACCAAAAGAGATGTTGGTATAATAGGAGGTCTCCACCTCCAGTGGGATTAGAAAAGGTTGTATTAAAGTTTTGATCAGTTAATTGCCCCTGCCAGTACCGGAAGTGATAACAAAAGTGGGATGGCTGTCGCTAGAACAGACCACACAGATAGAGTGATCTATGCATAATCCAAGGAGACTTTTTGATTCATGATGACTTTCTTTTTAAAGCTAATAGATTGTGTATTCCTCATAGTTTTTTGAGAGAACAATTGATTAGAGAAATACATAGAGGAGGTCTTGGAGCTCATGTTAGTCGTGATAAGAGTATCGAGTTATTGCAAGAGTGCTATTATTGGCCTTCATTAAAGAGAGATGTTGGTAAGATCGTGGAGTGATGTGAAAAATGCCAACTTGCCAAAGGGTGTGAACAAAATACCAAATTGTATACTACATTGCCTATTCCAAAAACAATCTGGGAAGATTTGTCAATTGATTTCATGTTAGGATTACTAAGTTATAATAGGGTTTTGATTCAATCTTTATGGTGTTCGACAGATTTTTCAAGATGGCACACTTCATTCCTTACAAGAAGACTCATCATACAGTGGCTGTGGCTGGCTTATTCTTCTAGAAGATCGTTCGTATACATGGCTTTCCAAAGACTATTACTTCGAATCGGGATGTTAAATTTATGAGTCATTTTTGGCATACCTTGTGGAGGATTTGTGACATGAAACTTCAATTTAGTAGTGCTTTTCATCCATAAACTAATGGCCAAACAGAGGTCGTCAATCGTACACTTGGGAGCATGTTGAGATGTGTGGTTGGAGACAAGCCAAAACAATGGGATGTAATTTTTCCACAAGTTAAGTATGTTTACAATAGTATAGCAAATCATTTTAGAAGGCACCATTTGCTGTAGTTTATATCCATCCTTTACACCATTTACTTGACTTAGTACCTTGCCAATTGATGAGCGGCTTAATATTTCAGCTAAGAACATGGCGACAAAAGCGCTTGAGATTCAAAAGTTTTTTCGACCAAACTTGGAAGCTACATATGATAAGTACAAGAATGATGCAGTTGTGCACAAGAGGAAGAAGGTGTTTGAAGAAGGAGATTTGGTGATGGTTCACATGAGGAAGAACAGATTTCCAAGTGTTCATTCCAAGCTTCAAAATAAAAAGTATTGGCCTTTGCATATCTCCAAGAAAATAAATGATAATGCATATATTGTGCAAATTTCGGATGATTGGAATATCTCCAATACCTTTAATGTCAAGGATTTATATACATATCATTAGGATGATGATGAGTTATATCAAGACAACTTGAGGAGGGGTTCTTTTCAATAGGAGGGGTCTGATATAGGACAAGGTATCTAAACAAAAGCCTTGATGCCGTAACCCCAACATGCCTGGTGCTGCAGTACCATTAACGCCAACTCCAAGTCCGTCTTTTTGAACTCTCGCCATGGACCCATGTGCGCCGCACCACAGCCCCAAACCCTCTAGAAAACTTGATGTCTAATGATTTCTACTGGCGCCAAAGCCCTATGTGTCTAGCGCCATAGCCCCACTTCGAATCTGTAGATTCCTAGTTCTTTTAGAATTTCTTTTTATTGCTTACTTTGTTTCCTATTTGTTTTAGACTTTCTCATTTAGTTTTAATTCGAACTCTAGCCTATATAAAGGTGTATTTTACCTTAGTTTGTCATTCATTTATATTTTATCAATTCAATAAACTTTGAACTTTTGTTTATCAATTATCTTTTCTTTGCTTCCACATCAAATTAACTTCAAAAATTGTTTCAAAAATTTGTGATTTTTATATAATATTCAAACTTGAAACATTTAATAGATTAAATGAAAAGCACAAAATAAACTAACTTAAAGAATTGTTTATGTTATAATATGTGCATTTTAATAGTTATGAATGGTTAAGATTTGTTTCATTATTTATTCTCTTCAATATTTCATTATTCTTTTGCCTTTATTTTTTCTTTTGTTTTTCGTTTCTTTTTGGTTTTTCTTTTTGTTCAAATGAGTAATCAATGGCTGGCAAGTTTTATTATGCTTATGTACGAATATTTAATTTACAGTATTTGGTTTCAAATAAAAACAATCTATGATGCCATTACTTCTTTTCAAAATTTTACTATATATATTTCTAATGTGGTTGGATTTTTTTTAAAATACTATCCATTTAACTTTAGTTCTTCCCACAATTTTATGAGGCCATTATTTTAGTATTTTGGTTTTGATTTGAAGGTACCCAAGAGAAGGCTATGTTGGATTCAAAATAGCCTATATCTATATGATCAACACTGCTTCAAGTTCTAATATGCAAAAGCAATTCAAACACTAACATGGAGTGGATGAACTAGCCATATGGACTGTTAGTGATATTGGTTTTCTCAGAGGTAGTGCTTGCGATGGATTTACTTATGGGTCACACGAGTCCTGCAAGAGAAAGCCAATGGAAAGATTTCTACCCCCTGCCTTTTTTCTTCTAAAATGTAAGTTGTAATGGGGCCATTTTACATATTTATAGGTAAGGGTAGGGACTTCCCATGTAATGTTAGTTTACAAAAATGATTCTCTCATAACGACTTCAGAATAACTCACACCAAATTACAGTTGATCCTAATTATACTCCTCTAGGTTTGGCCACAATCAAAATGACTCGTTATCAAAAGGTGATCGTAAGCAAATGAGTTTGTAACATGCTCCTTAATGTTTGATATTAACCAATAAATAACCCAGATGGAAAATGATTTATGGCAGTCCACTAAATATGGAAAAAATACAACAATCTCCCACTTGGACAACATAATCTCCTTGAAATGGTTATATCCATATATGTCAAACTTTGAGCAAGCCCAAACCAAACCAAATCAAATTTGCCTATAGTCTCTAAGCTATAGTAACACTGATAAGATGTTTAATCCATAACAGAGATTCTACAAACATGTTGATAAGGTAGTAGCATGCAAGTGTAATATGGAAATGGCATTAACAAGTGATCAATATACCCATTTCCATAAAGTCTAGGCATCCAACTAAATGATGTTAAGCATCTGATTCAAATGATGCTACATATCTAACTAAATGATGCCCCAACATCCAATGATGCTATGTATCCAATAATACCACATATCCAACGGTACAACACATCCCATTATGTTGCACACAGAATGATGTGGTGCCAAGCATCCAATGATGCCAATTGAGACCAACCCTAAATGTCTCAATCACAAATGCCATAATAAACTAAATATGTGCACAATCATACATTGCAATTCATTGACAAAAGATCATATGGTTTCATTCATAGTTGCAACTAATTACAATGCACAGGGCTCTCACTAACTTAATACAAAGGATAATTCTATCAGACCCATATGAGTCACATGCTCCTTTAATAACTTTGGAGCTAAGCTTTTAGTTAATGGGTTAACCAACATGAGCCCTATTAGGACATGATCAATATACACATAGGATTGAGCCAATTTCTGTCTTACAAACAAGTACTTAATATCGATATGCTTAGAGCATGAGGAACTCCTGGTACCATGAGCGAAAGCAATTATTGTAGAATTATCACAAAATATCTTCAACAGCCTTTGAATGGGGAACACAAATTCAAGCCCTGAGATAGAATTTTGCAAATATATTAGCCTAACAAGTGGCTTCATAACATGCCATATACTCTGCCTTTATAATGGAAGAAGTTGTGAGTGTCTGCTTGACACTTTTCTAAGATATAGCTCCTCCTGCCATCATAAATATATAACCAAAAGTGAATTTCCTGTCATCTGAACACCTTACATAATCAATATCCAACCAAATCCAAAGTGTCAGATCATCGATAAGTAAACTTAAAGTTCTTAGTGCCTTGTAAGTATCTAAGTACTTTCTTTGCAGCCTTCTAGTTACTTAGACCTGGATTGCTCAAGTATCTCCCAAGTACACCAATAACATAGGCAATGTCAAGCCATGTACGTACTTGAGCATACATCAAACTACCCATAACGGATGCATATGGAACCGTTTACTTATAAACTCTCTCATTATCATCCTGGGGGCATTGAGACTTGGATAATTTATCACTTTTAGTAGTAGGTGCCTTTCTAGGAGAATAAGGCTGCACGTTGAACCTACGCAAAATGTGCTTAATATAGGTTCTTTGAGACAAACTAAGAACACCACTAACCCTGTCATGAAAGATCTCAATCCCCAAACCATAATGTGCCTCACCAAGATCCCTCATATCAAAATGACAGTTATATGAAGCTAAAGATCAGTGTCATTAGAAGCGAGTACTATATCATCCACATATAAAACCAGAAATATGTATTTACTCCCACTGGCTTTAAGATATACACACTGATCTACTGTGTTCTCCTTAAAGCCATAAGATGTGATAACTTGATCAAATTTTAAATACTACTACCTACACACTTGCTTAAGCCCATAGATGAATCTATAACTTACATACCATGTACTTTTTGCCAGTATAACAAAGCCATCAGGTTGTTTCATATACATATCCTTAGATAGATTTCCATTAAGGAATGCAGTCTTTACATCCATCTGATACAGCTCTAAATCAAAGTGAGCCATTAGCACCGTGATGATTTGAAATAAGTCCTTGGTAGAAACATGTGAGAAGGTTTCCTTGCAATCAACACCCTTTCTCTAGCTAAAGCCTTTGGTAACAAGCCTAGTCTTATATCTTTTTGCCTGACCCATGGAGTCATGCTTGATTTTGAAAACATATTTGCAATCGATTGGTTTGGCTTCCGAAGGCAATCCAACCAAATCCCATATTTCATAGTGACATATGGATTCCATATTGTCATTCATGGCTTAATCCTAAACAAGGCTTTAGGACCACTAACAGCTTCCTAAAAAGTAACTGGATCATAGGACAAGCCCATATCAAACTCATATTCCTGCAAATAGACTACATAGTCATAAAATCTGAACTATTATCCTTTTCTTATCTAAAAGCAATATTGTGAGGCTTAGAACTCCCACTATCATGGTCATCATCAAAATATATGGCATGATCTGACTCAATAATTCTAGTAGAGTGAGAAGGGCAATAAAATCTAGAATCCTTTAAGCCAATAAAATAACCACTGATAGTCTTAGCATTAAGCTTCCTGGATTATGGATTATAAGGCCTTAGCTATACTTTACAACCCCAAACATCAAAGTGCCTTAAACTTCATTTCTTGCCTGACTATAATTCATAAGGAGTCTTGGGAACTGATTTACTAGCCACTTTAGAATGTAAGCTGCAGTCTTTAGGGCTTCACCCATAAAAAATCTGGCAGAGTGAAGTTACTAACCATGCATCGCACTATATCAAGAATGGTATGATTTCTTTTTTCTATAACTCCATTCCGTTCAGGTGTACTAGGCATTGTTCATAGAGCATCAGTGCCACATTCCTAGAGATATCTAGCAAAAGACCTAGGATTACGCCCAGTTTCATCGTATCTCCCATTGTATTCACTACCCCTACCCGATCTTACTGCCTTTATTTTCTTAATCTTGTGGAGCTCAACCACGGTTTTAAAGTTTATAAAGGAATTTAAAGAATTATATTTTTCAACAATAAGCTCAACATGACCATACCAAGAATTCGGGGTGGGAATTCGGGTTCGTGGGTCGTGTCCTTGTCGTGTCGAGCTATGACACGATAAAAATTGACCCAACCCAAAACACGACCCATTTATTATTCGTGTCAAAAGCACCCAACCCGAACATGATATGATTATTAAACGGGTTACACAACCAGACATGCTAACTAAAATATTAAACAGGTCAATTTTGTGTTTGACACGAATATGACCCGGTTAACACAATTATGACACAATTAAATATTTTGACACGATTATGATCCGTTTATTGACACGATTATGACACTAGAATAATAATATTATTATTATCGAACTAACAACTATATTGAAACAAAATATTAACTTATATTGTTTAATGTACTAATTTGTTTTGGGCATGCACGGAAGTTTGATTTTTGATACCCAGTAGAATGGTGAACTTGTTATTGGTGAACTTTACAAAATAGTAGTACCGTAAATCATAAAAAATCAACTTAGCCACAAAATATTCTAATAAACAAAAATAAACTGGATTTATTTTAAAAAGAGTTACAAAAATAGACAAAAAACATGTCAATAAACAAAAATATAAAACAAAAATTTGGAGTTATTTTTAAAAGAGTTACATTACATGAAAGTTGTTATTCACCTGCTCTATTACCACAATAGCAACGCGGTGCAAAGAGAAGCCTGAAGCGGTGGCGTAGAGCTGGACAAAGCAGCCTAGAGCTAGAGGCTCGCTACGAGGTAGAGGCAGTTATGTCACCACCAGGCGGAGTGGCAGAGAGCAAGATGGAGCAGCCTGGAGGGGTAGAGCTTGGAGGTGGAGGGCTGGAGCTTGGAGGTTGTCGGTGCGAGGTGGAGGGACAAAGAGCTAGAGGTGGTGGACTCCACAAGTGTAAGGTAGGGAGAAGCCGTGTGAGACGGCGAGAAGCTGGGTGAGGCAGGGAGAGGTCGTGTGAGGTAAGGAGGCGGATGGCTTGTTTTGATTTTTGAATATGAGATGTGTAAGATTTAGGGTTTTCATTTTCTATTTCTCTTTTTTTGCCTTTACAAAGTAATTTTAAATTCAAAATTTATTTATATTTGTATTATAATTCTACCCATTTATATTAATCGTGTCAATTCATGTCCACACATTATTATATGTTATTTGTGTTATACAGATCATTTAATGGTTCATGTCACCCGTGGGTCCAGACCCTTAACCCGAACGTGACACAATTAATAAAAGGGTCAAAATTTCAACCCAAACATGACCTAAATACGATTAAAATAAACCCAAACCTGCTCATTTGAGTGTCGTGTCGTGTCGGGCTCGCAGGTCGTGTCAAAAAATTCCTACCCCTATCGAGAATAGTCATCTATGAAAGTGATAAAGTACTTATAACCTCGTATAACAACAGGTGTGAGTGGCCCACAAATATCTGTATGTATTAACCCAAAGACTTCTTGACTTCTACCAACCTTTTCTCTCCTAATTTTAGTAGTGAATTTTCTTTTGGCACAATTAACACAAGTGCCAAAGTAAGAGAAGTCTAAGTCATGAACAATACCATCTTTAATGAGCCTTTTCATTCTCTGTGTAGAAATGTGACCTAAATGCTTATGCCATAATATAAAGGAATTTTCACAAGATCTACCATGTTTGGAGCTAAGAACATTCATAATATGAGCACCAAAAAATGATTGAGTAATAGCAGAAGATAAATCAATCACATATAAGCCGTTATATAGGGTACCGGAACCCAAAAGCATAAAGTTCTTTAAAGAATTTGGTTTCACCCAAACAAAAAGCATAGCCATATTTTTCCAAAATAGATACAATTACTAAATTTCTCCTAATGGGGGAAATGTAAATGGTATCCTTATGTTCTAAAATATGGCTTAATGCTAGGTGAAGTCTGACAACTCCTATGCATTCAACCTTAATGGCTTTGACTTTATTGCCCATATTTAGGTAAAGCTCCTTTTCATGTGGTTTCCTATTGCCTTCTAAGTATTAATGGTCACATCAACATCCAATCACCATGTATTTGGAGGAGTATTAACAAGGTTGGATTCAACGAACATATAGAGGTATAGGAATATACCTTTGCTTTCTAGCCATGCCTTATGTTTCTTGCATCCACCTTTTTATGTCATATCCCTTGTAAAAAAAATAAAATAAAACACACTCCCTTCTTATGGCCTTTAGTGATGGATTGATTGTTTGAGCCTTTTTCTTGAATTTCCTCTTAAAAGATTTCTCACTAGAGTTTCCTTTGGAGAAATTTCCTTTTGGAATTGCCACTCTCAAAGGTGACAAACATGACACTATTAGCACTCCTTTTCTTAATTGCCTCATCCTCCAAACCAAAAAAGGCAGTCATCCTATTGAAGTTCCACTCAAATCGATAGGTGTTATAACCACCTTTCAATTTTATGGCATGTTATTTAATCTCACAAAAGCCATCATACAGTGCGGTCGTGATAAAAGTTATATAAATGGTCTTCTTTGTCTTATCACACTTTCTAAAGTGTGGCCTAATAGCATCCAGATAGCCTTTAGCATTCATTTATAGCTAGACTATGACAATCTCATGTCAATTATCATTATTTGCCCCAATTAAATTCAAAATGGATGACAATTGAAGAGCTATTATGGAAGGAATTAAATTTTAGGAAATTATAACGATTATCAATAAGCAGGTGAAACTATAAACACATCAAAATTCCTCATTATCATATATCCTACCACCCGTTCCATATGCAAATACAAGAGTTTTCTTTATATCGAATGAAAACTCTCCAAACTTGAACAAGTAGAATTAGTTGAATATAAGACTAAACATGACTAGGTACCGACAGGGTAATCATAAATCATGAAAAGTACTAATACCCAACAAATTTTTTTAATGTCCCAAGCATCCTACCTAGTAGTGACAAACTAACAGGGTAAGATCACCACCCGTGTGGATCTCAGCAAAACTGTAACCCACCAAAGACAATTATCAAAGTTGGGCCTAAAAATAACCTTTATAAAACTCAAATAATATATCATGATTGGCCCCACGACAGGTGAGTGCACAACCATTCAAAATTATTGGTTTTAGTACTCCATAATAAAATCTTTATAAATTGTCTTAATTTAGGGTGGATTACGAAAACTTTTAAAAACTTTTGAACTTTGAAAGATTTGCAAAAATGGGTCCCCTAAAATCATATAAACTTTATGGACCTCAAGGAAATTTATCAAAAAAGGGTCCTTTTATGATTACAGAAAAATTATGGGCCTACGGTAATTTTCAAAATTAGGTCTTCTTGTAAATAGTAGAAAGTTTGGGGTTCTTTAGGAAATTAAACAACCCATGGACTAAAATGAATATTACTAAAAATAGGGGTCCAAATAATTTTCATATAGGGGCTTTTTTTGAATCCGAACCTTTTAAGGGGTAGGTAATTTTTGAAAATAAACAAGGTTTGCTTTCTTCTCCACCCAACTTCCTGCAACCAAGTCAACATGACCCGATTTCAACCTGTTTCATAAATCCATCAAATTTATCGATAAAAATTGGGAAAAAAGACACAATTAATATACCCACACCTCATACAACCTTATCAACCATGGATTTGCACAAAAAATCAATAAAACAAGATATCTGAAAATGCAAAATAAGCATCCATTGTTGAAAACGCAAACCATTGCTAATTCATCACTCAACAAGCCATCAAATACACATAGAAGCTTGAGTAGAGCACAATCCAAGCTCTAATACTAATTGTTGGATTCAAAATAGCACATATCCATATGATCAACACTACTTGAAGTTCTAATGTGTAAAAACAATTCAAACATTAACCTAGAGTGGATGAGCTAGCCACGTGGATTGTTGGTGATGTTGGTTTGCTTACGGTGGTGTTTGAGATGGATTTGGTTGTGGGTCATGGGGGTCCTACAAGAGAAAGCCAATGGAAAGGTTTATGCCCCCTGCCTTTTCTCTTCCAAAAGGTTGTAATGGGGCTGTGTTACATATTTATATAGGTGGGTGTAGGGACTTCCCATATGATGTTAGTTTATAAAAGTGACCCTCCTATAACTGGTCAATAATAACTCACACTGGATTACACTTGATCCTAATCATACTACTTCAGATTTGGGTACAACCAAAATGACTCATTATCAAATGGTGATCACAAGCCAATGAGTTATAACATGCTTCTTAATGTTTGATAGTAAACAATAAATAATCCATACGAAAAATGATCTATGATAGTCCATTAAATGTGGAAAAAATACAACAGGCTATGCTTAGATGCTATCCAGGGAGTAGTAGATGGTTTATTAAAAGTGATGAGCTTGATGCTGCTTAGGAACTATTCACCATACATTATTGAAGGAGTTTAAAGAAAAGATTGGAATACCTTGTTAGTTTGTGATCAATATATGTATATAAGATAAATAGTGTGCAGCTGTAATGGTAATATCAAATCTAGGAATAAGTGAATTTTGATATTTGGAGTCCTTCTAAATAGAGATTTTATTTGGGTACAGTAGCTGTATGGTTATAACAGCTATTTACAAATTTTTGTATCTCATTTACAAGTCAATTACAACTTTTTATCCCATTTACAACTTTTTTTTTTGGTTGTATGGGTACATCAACTGGACTATAACATGACTCAATAGCCTAAATAACTATCTGGATTTTGCTTCACATGCAAAAAAAAAAAAAAAAAAAAAGAAAGAAATCTCTTTATCATATCGTGAAGATCTAGACCTAAGCAATAATCTTACAACATGTGGTGAATTCAATCGCCAATACAAACCTTGTTCAAGTAATATATAGTACTAATTAGAATCTTATATCAATCTTTAGAATTGTTCCGTTCAAGAAAATTAATTTGCAAAATACTTATTATTGCATAAAATCATGTTGCATTGCAGTTTTAACATTGATAATTGATGAGTGGAATGACCGAAAATTGGACAAGCACGGTATCAAACATATGGTAGCAAAGATTCAAGCTACATATCTAGTGTAAAACTTTGCCTATTAGTTCATTTTTTCAAACTATTAGGAAAAGTTAGACTCTAATGCTCTGTTCTTGCAGCTTATTAGAACCAAGGTCTAAAGTTCTAGACGTGTCCAACAATAGGATGGTGGTGAAAGCTTGTCAATAGATTGTAAGAAATTTAAAGTATGACAAAATATCTACACTCATATTTAATAACCACCCAGGCATAGCCAGTTATCTTATTGGATCAAAGATCTAGATAGTCTAATTGCTCTTGTTTCTACAAGAAATTTGGGAATTCACTGAGGTTACGTGAATTGAGTTCTATATGATAAGGTTCCTGTGAATAAGTATGAGCAGTGGATTTGGTGAGCAATGATAAATTATTTGATGAGAGGACTAACCATCCTAAATTTTTGAAGTTAAAAAGAAACTTGTTAAGATCCAGTGTACGAACTCAAATTGTTCAAATGAAGGCCAAGATTTTCAAGATTCTTGAGTTCAAAGAGAGAGCTAGAAATCGGGCCTTCTAATTGATTTGATCCAAGATCCAAGTAACTTAATTGAGTTAGATTCTTATGTTCAAATGGGATATGATCAATCAATTGATTATCAAATAAGGATAAGGTTATTAGCTTGTTCGAATTCATCAGTGAGTAAGGGATTGGATCAGCTAACTTGTTATAGAAAGATGTAGCTCTTCCAAAGAACAATATTTCCTAAAGAAGGCAACTAACCTAAAATTTCATTTCGAGCTAAGTTCAAATAATTGATACACGTAAGATTAGAAACTGAAGATGGAATTGAGCCTAAAATATTGCATTCACTCATATCCAAGTAAGATAACGATTTGAGATTACCTAATGAATTTGGAATGCCATCAGAGACTCTCCTCCTTGCTAGCCTCAATTCCTCAAGGGAACTATTCTTTCTAAATTCTGGCAAATAGATTGTAAGGTTTTCATTATTCCCCACATGGAGAAGCTGAAGATTCAGTAACCCAAAAATCTCTGAAGGGAATTCTCCTTATAGTCCATACTTTTCAAGTGATAAATAAGTCTTAGAAAAACTATTCAACAGCAATTTTCCTAAAAGTTTGCATCTACTCATATCCAAATAGGATAAGGATTTCAGATTACCTAAGAAATTTGGAATCCTAACAAAACATATCGTCCTCCCTAGTCTCAATTCCTTAAGGAAACTATTGTGAAACCAAGGATCTTGCCAACCAATTCCACACAAGAATCAAGCAATAACAAACCATAATAGAGATATCAATCAAGGCAAGCAACCAAACAAGCAATAATAAGCACAAGAGAAAGACACCAAGATTTAAGTGATTTAGTTGAAGGAGAACCTAAATCCACTAGGAAAGCTGTAGAAGAATTTCACTATGAAAAAAAAAGGGATTACAAGGTGTTACAATACTCTTTCTCACTAAGAACAACATTTTTCCTTATCCCTGTGCATTTCCCTAGAAACCCTATAAGAGAATATTATGAGGTCCTCTCTCAAATAGAAAACAAATCCTTTAAAAAGTGCCTTGGTCATGAATAGTAATAGCCATTGGCACCGCGAGGCGATGTGCCTTGCGCTCCTGCCTGAAGACAAAGTGGCTTTCCCCTATCGTTGCACAATGGCGTATCTCACCTTACACAATAGCACAACATCTCTACCAGGTTTCATAAGAGCGCAGGTCACTAAGTCTGACACCGAATTCACCTAGGATTTGTGAGCCAAAACCAATAAAACTCTATCTTGGATCTCAAATTCTCCATCTCCATAGAACACTGCAGACTTCCCTTAATAGAACTCATCAAGGAACCTTATTTTGGACCTTTAATAGATCCAAACAATGCAAGAACTTATTCAATGGTACTACTTCATAGCAATATTTGGATTATGTTTCATTGAAATCTTCTCCACTTTTACAGGCCTTTTCGCTACAACATCACGAACAAAATGCAACCTCACATCAATGCGCTTAGTACGTTTATGATACAGTTGATTCTTCGTCAAATTTATATGACTTTGACTATCACAAAACACAGTCATAGACTTTTATGACACTCCAAGTTTAGCTATCACACCCATTTACAACAAAACTTCCTTTATAGCATCAATGACATCTATATATTTAGACTCCATAGTTAATAAAGCAACAATATATTGCAATTGAGCTTTCCAACTAATACATCCTCTACCAAATTTGAAGACGTAGCCTGTTTGAGACCTTCTGTTATCAAGATCCCTTATATAATCTGCATCAACAAAGCCCTTCAAAACTGTTCATTCCTGTTCTATTGTGCCAAACATCAATCGTCTAATGATTGATCCTTTCAAGTATCTCAGCAACCATTTACTGCTTTCGAATGAACCTTACTCGGATTTGTCATAAACCTGTTGACAACTGATACGGCCTACGTAATATCTGGACGAGTAATATTACATTTGCATATGGAATCCAATCCATTTGAAGTTTCCCCTCATCTCTTTTGGGACATTACTTGGATGAGAGTTTAAAATGCGCTGCTAATAGTATGCTAACAGCCTTTGCACTACGCATGTTAAATCAATGCAAGACTTTTTCAGGATAGTTTTTCTTAGACAAGAATAGTATACCTTTGTCTCTATCTCTGTGAATGTCCATCCCTAATATCCTTTTTGTCTTCCCTAAGTCTTTCATATCAAACTCAATCTGTAACAACTCCCTCAAGTCTTAAACTTTTGAGATTGCTTTATTAGCTATGAGCATATCATCGACATACAAAAGCAAGTAGACCATATTTGGACATCTAGTTTCTCTATAGTAAACACAACTATCATAGGAATTCCTTCAGAAATCCTGACCCATAATGAATGAATCAAACCCTAGATATCGTTGTCTTGGACTTTGCTTGAAACCATACAATGATTTTCTCAAAATAGAAACATAATGTTCTTTACCTAGAAGTTCAAATCCCTCAGGCTGGCTAGTATAGATCTTCTCTTCTAACTCACCATGCAAGAACACAGTTTTGACATCCATCTGCTCAAGCTCAAGATCAAAATATGCCATAAATGATAAAAGAACCCTAATCAACGTGTGTTATACCACCGAAGAAAAGATATCATTGTAATAAATCCCCTTATACTGTGTAAACCCCTTAACCACTAGCCTAGCCTTATATCTAGACTTCTCACATGACAACCCTTTCTTTCATTTGAACATCTATTTACAACCAAGAATTTTTTATCTTTCAAGTTTCTCTACAATCTCCCATGTCTTATTCTTATTCAAAGAATTAATCTCATCTAACATTGCCTCTTTCCACTTAATAGACTTATTACAACTCACAGTCTCAAGTTATGTAAGTGGCTCATTCCCATCAATCACATCAACCCTATTTAAAGCAGGAGCCACAAAGTCAGAGTACCTATACCTTTCTGGAGGTCTGATCTATCTCCTTTCTCTATCCCTTGCCAGTCTATAGTTTGGCTATGGTGGTTGTTGTTGCTCAGCCTTAGGTGTATCCTTAATAACTTACTGATGAACAACGCTTATAGGCTATACCTTAAAACCAATAGTTTGCAACTTTGAACCAGTTACCTCAGATTTGTCTATCCTAGAAACTCCACCTTCCTACATAGTCAATCCTAAAATTTCATCTTCATTGAAGACAACATCTCCATCGATAATCAGTTTTGATACTTCACGAGCCTTGTACCTTAATCTATAGCCTTTTGTGCCATCAGGGTAGTTTACGAAGATACATTTTAATGCTCTAGGTTCTAACTTCTCATCATTCACGTGTGCATATGCTGTGCAACCAAACACTCTCAAGTTTTCATAACTAGTTGGTCTTCCACACCACAACTCCTCGGGTGTTTCACAATCAATAGTTGTAGAAAGACTTCTATTTACTAAATAAGTTACAATACTCATAGCTTCTACCCAGAACTCTTTTCCCAGTTTTGTATTTGAAAGCATGCACCTAACTCTCTCCACCAAAGTCTTGTTCATTCTCTTAGATAAGCCATTTTGTTGGGGGGTTTGCCTAACTGTTTTATGCCTTACAATCCTGTGGTCTTTACGATAAGAATCAAACTCATAACTACAAAACTCAAGCCCATTATCTACCCTTAGTCTTTTCACCTTTTAGCAATCTAAGTTTCTACAAGCTTTTTCCACAATTTAAACTTTTCAAAAGCTTCATTCTTATGTTTCAACTACTAAATCCACACCTTCCTAGAATGATCATCAATCAAGGATAAGAAATACCTATTACCACCATACAAAGGCCTTCTAGCTGGACTCCAGAGATCTGAATACATATAGTCAAGAGTACTCTTTGTAGTATAAACACCTGTTGAGAAATGTAGTCGATATTGCTTCCCAAAGACATAGTGCTCGCAAAACTCAAGTTTACCCACTTGATTACCACACAATAACCCTTGACTGCTTCGCTCCTTTAAACCTCTGTTACTGATATGACCAAGCCTTTGATGCCAAAACTTGATTTTATCCCTATCAGATGCCTCTCTGACTGCTAGTTCACCAGTTAAAACCTTCTCTTGGAACACATACAAACCATTATGAATCTTGGCTTTCATGATAACTAGAGCTCTCTTTGTCACACATAAGATTCTAGACAACGCATCGTATTCACGACCTGTTTTATCCAACATGCCCAACGAAATCAAGTTCCTTTTTAACCCAAGAACATGACTCACTTCCTTCAAGATTCTGAAAGACCCATCAAACAACCTAAATTCGATACAACTAATTCTCATCACATCACAAACTGCATTATTCCCCATCAAAACTTTTCTCCCATCAACGGATTGATGAGAAGCAAAAGATTCTTTCTTAGGACACATGTGGAATGTGCAGTCTCAGTCAAGAATCCACTCACTATCAAATCTCATGTCTGGCATTGTCAAAACCTGTGCACCTTCATAGTTAGATATTGATACCATAGCTACATCACCATCCTCAACTCTCTTCTTTTTTTTGTTCTTCTAATAAAGACAGTCATGCCTGAAGTGAGCCTCCTTCTTACAGTGATAACATCTCTTCCCTTACTTAAATTTGGACTTTGATCTCGACTTACTCTTACCCTTTTGCTCTATTTTCTCTAATCTATCTCTTGCTGTCAAACCTTCTCCGTTATTTCTAGTCTTTCTCTCGGTCCTAATCGTAAGCTCTCTAGATCTTAGAGCCCCAAATACATCATCTAGATCAAGATTGTCTCTACCATATTTAATAGCATATTTAACCTCCTTGAAATTATCTGGTAGAGAGTTCAAGAGTATAACTACCTGATTTTCATTATCAAGAAAAATGGATTACAAAGTGTTACAATACTCTCTCTCACTAAAAACAACACTCTTTTTTAGCCCTGTGTGTTTCCCTAGAAACCCTACAAGATAATATTATGATGTCCTTTCTCAAATAGAAAAGAAAAGCTTTAAATAGTATCCTGGCCATGAACAATAACTGACATTGGTGCCGCAACGGGATATGTCTTACGTCTTTCCCCTGTCATTGCACAACAACGCAACTCACCTTGCATAGAGTGCAACATCTTTGCCAGGTTGTGCAGGAATGCGATCCTTCTTGTATAGGAGTATGGGTCACTAGGTCTTACACAAAATTTAGCGAAGATTTGTGAGCTAAAACCAACAGGAATTGTTATTTTCGAATTTTGGCAAATAGACAGTAAGATCTTCATTGGACCTTACATTAAGAAACTAAAGTTGGGTGAACAAAAAATCTATAAAGGGAAGTCTCCTTATAGTCTACAGTCTTCAAGCGATAAATAAGTCAAAGAAGATGAATTTGCCAAGATATGTGGTATCGAAGAAGAAATGTTTACCTCACTAAGATCTAGCATTTTCAAATTGGTTGACACCTCAACTAGACTTCCAAGTAGATGACCTCAGTTTTGGTGCTCCAGATAATTTTGCGATACCAAATTTGATAGCTCTAAGATCTCTAACGACATTTGACAGAAAAGCTAGAATAAGAGATGTCTAGATGTGTTAGCCTTGAAAGCTTCATGATTTTAGATGGGATTTTGGAGTCATTGAAGCGATTATCAACAAGGCTAAGCCATTCAAGATGGATAAGGTGGAAGAGGCTATTGCTAGAGTTAATACAACCATAAAGGTAGCTACCAGTGAGGTCAAGCTTGACCACATGACTAGTGTCCTCATTGCATGTGATGCCTTCCCAAGAGCAACAATTGCCATTTGCTTCATCTACCTTCCAAGAAATAACCTTGGGATAAGTAGGAGGATAAGCAAAAACATCTTCCGACTTCTCAATTATAAGACTTTCCTTGAACTGCAACAAGGTATAACGCTCATCATCATGATAGAGTGGCGGTTGAAACGAAGCCAAGAGAGAAAATGAAAGATGAAATAGTAAGACCCAAAAAACTAAGTTCATAGATATGTAGGAACAGCAAGATAACCATAATATTTTACCAAAAATTTTTCTTTTACTCTCAATAAACGAGGAGAAAGTTGTGTTTGCTTTGCACGCTGCATAATGGCAGGTAAACTGAGATGCTTTTTTATAGGTAGCTTGCAGTTATTGTGAGTGGCATATCTTGACATGCATGCGTAAGCACATTGCGAGGCATACCATGGCACTCTCATGCTACACAATAACGATCCAACGTCCAGTCATTTATATGTGCAGAGGATTGTGATTCTTTCATTTGAATTTTAAACTTTGTCGTGACTGATCGACAATAAAATATTGAATAGGAAACATAATAAGGAAAATTCTAGACGTGAGACATAGGCAGAAGATTACTAATGATCAGGGTTTTTTGTTTTTTTAATTTCTTCAATCGAGTTTCTCTCTGGCTGGAAATTATTATGCTTTAACACTTGACTCAATGATTACTTTGGTATTGATTTTGTGTATATAAACTGTTGGAAAGAATTGTTAAACTTTGGGCCTGATTCAATTAAGAGAACTAGAGAAAACAACTACCGAAAAAGGAAAATAACATGCAAGTACTCAAGGAAAATAACTGAGTTGTCTAGAACTTCTAGGACATAAATATTTTCCTTGGTGTCTGAGAAACAAAAGGAAAACGATTCTCTTCTTTAACCCATAACTTTTTTTATTTTAATTTTAATATATATGGTGCACTAAAGGCTGTCTTAACAATTGAATTTTATAAATTGCGAAATGGAAGAACAAATAAGGCCCGGCTTGCATAATCATCATCAAATTATTGTACTTCATTCTCAATTTTTGAAACAATTAAGATGGATTTGATAAGTAATACTTACAAAATCTAAATTCATTTATTAAAATTAGAAAGATAGGAGCAATTAAATGAAAGAATAGAAGGTTCCTACTTGCAATTAATTAAAAGAATAGAAAGATTCCTATCCGTATAGGTTATGCTCTTGCTGATTATTCAAACTGAAGCCTTGTAGGTCCTTGGTGTGTCTTATCTGAAAAATGGAGTGGAATTGATCAGTGGTTGCATGTCAAGTACTAATTAATCTCACCATCGCTCACTTTTGGAAGGGATTGGATATCCGTGATTATTTTTCCACTATTCATGTCATGTTGAGACCATAAGGATTTTTAAGTAGACTATTTTAAATTATGACTAGCTCTAGTCTAGGCTTGGCAATTTGCCCCACCGGGTCCAGGGCCTCGGTGTGCCCCGCAAAATCAGGATGGTTTTGGGGCAAACTAATTTTGCCCTAGTCGGGGCGGGTCCGGGTCAAAGCTCTTGGACCCGTTGACCCGTCCCACCCAGCAAGATATATGAGTGTTTTTGCAAACTTTTAAATTGTTGGGACTGTCAAGTGATTTTTTATGTTATATTTGTTAAATTTTTCATATATATGAATTCTTAATAATTTTACAAACAATACAAATACTTTAATAAAAGTTACATTTTAATTAATAATTAACATTGATGCGTTCGAAACTAGCAAGTATACTAGTCGCACAAGTAAAAAAGTGATGAGTAAGATATCGTTCCCACGAGGATTGATTCTAATTAAATTTATTATTTTCCAGCAACAATAAATTAAATAAGGGGGGTTTTGTTGAATGATTAACTAAATGAACTAAGAATGCAAATGAAGAATAACAAAACAGAAAGTTAATTTGAGTGAAAAATCAATGAGAGAAATCTGGTTAAGGGATCATTCTCTACCACAAGATATGGATTTGTGAATTAATCGTAGAATTGTCATCCAATTACACCATTGAAATTATCAACCGTAGATAACAACAAGCTCTGTTACCCCAATCTTTCCTTACTTTGTTGTTAAATAAAACAAGCTCTTTATTTAATCTCTATCCATTAAACAACTCAGAATAAGCTCTCTGAGTTTAATTTAATGGAAGCATTACGATAAGAAAGATAGGTTGATCTAAGCAATAAACACACAAGTTCGGATTATTTAACCTAGGTTGTATTATCCAATTGCAATCTCTGATCACAATTTTGCTACTAATGATTAGAAATTCAAGACAATTACGGATCAAGATTTCTAGTCTAGCAATAGATAACAACCAGATTTTACTCAATTGGCCACCCAAATACAATCCAGCAAGCAATCATAAGCATTAAACATGGGAAAATACAAGCAACTTCAATTAGAGAATTGGATAACAATTCCTTGCACAATCAATTCATAAAAACCATATCAAGGGCTTTGAAATCACCCTCAACCAATTCAGATTTAGTTACACATATTCAGATAGAATACAAATACAATACAATATGGAGACATTCCAGAAAATGAAAGGGAAAGGGAAAACTTAGCAAATTTGATGAAATCTCTTAGGATTTGTAGTTCTTCCTCTTTCCAAGCCTTCAATCTCCTTCAAGAACTCCAAGAGATGAGAGAAATCCAAAGATGCAGCCTCCTCCACGTTCTCCCCTCTTCAAGTTATGAAAATAAAACCCTAAAATGTGTTTAAATACTCTGCTACAGTAACCTGCTACAGTGTCCCGTATTATACATGCTACAGTGATTTGTGGAATTACATTTCTATACTTCTCACACTGTTTTGATTACAACTTTTGGTACACTGAATGGATTTATAAACCGTAAATTTCTCCAGAAAATAGACTTCGAGAGCTTTCCAACGGTATATAATATGTCATCGGGTTCATTGTATATCAATACAATTAAATCCGAGAAGATGGTTGACTAGCAGAGGTGAAAATGAAGGGTTTTACTCCATTTTTGTGCAAGTTGCTCCAAAACTCCTACAAACATCAAAACCACACAAAAACATAAAAATACCAAGGAATATAGCAAAGAAACATGGACGAATTGATATGAAAATGATATATAAATAGACACTTATCAAATTCCCCCACACTTAGACTTTGCTAGTCCTCGAGCAACTACGACAATACGAAATAAAACTAAATCGAAACAGAATCAACAAAAATTAAAACACACAAATGCTTCAACTTGCAAATAGGCCTCAAAGATTGTACTTAATTATAACCTAAGGAAAACTTTAAAATAATGCACTTGATCAAGAATCTCATTACAAAGATTAGTTTCGCTCTACTTCAATTCCTCCAATGTGTGTGTGTGTAAAGCCATTCTCACCTAATCATTTGTAACCCGGATGAGTTTATGCATAAAAATGAATCATATTTAATATTGAAGATGTGTGTATAAATGAACTCCATAGGCTTGCTTTTCAAGTCACTCTCCACTAATGTAGACAAGCACAACACTAAAGATCAAGTAGGGCTTTATTAAGCTTGTAACGTTTGGCTTGGGTGAAGGTATGATAAAGGATAATAATTTGGCTCAAATCACCCACAAACACATAAATCATTGAAGACTATGTAAAGCTCAACCCTATAACACAACTTTATTTCAATTCACCAAGTTACTCTCCCAAACTTATTTAGAACACTCAATCTTTTTTTTTTTGTAGAAAACAAAAGAAAACTACACCCCCACACTTTGTTGTTTCATTCTTTTTAAGAACACTTAAGGGTATAGATCTCTTATGCTTTTTCTTTTGTTCTTTTTTTTCTTTTTTTTTCTTTTTTTCTTTTTTTTATTACACTTCCCCTCCCCCACACTTAAACAACACATTGTCCCCAATGTGTAAGTATGTGGACAATAGGCACAGATTGGCTTTTTTCTTTTTTTCTTTTTTTTTTAAACATAATAGAACTCACTTGCATTGCTCATGACACATCCCAACCTCCTCTAACTTCCCAAAACCAGAACATAGCTCAAAATTTAATTGTGAATTATCTACATGCTCATAGGTAAGGGATAAACTCTTTGGAACAAATTCATTTGAGATTAGGAAATCTTTTAGTGAGTTAACAAAGAAAAAGGCTTACAGAGGCTCAAAGGGGTAACTAGGGATCAATATCAGTAAAGGTTGGCTATTAAGGCTCAAACGGTCCAAAGATGGCCTAAATCATTTCCCCAATGTTGCACAGTCTAGGATTTCGCCTCGAGTGACCATCAAACAAGTTTTAGAATTCATTGAAATCTGAATAAACATTTAAATTACATAAACTTTCTCTAAGTGAACAAATAACTCAGTGATAATAGCTCAGTGCTCAATGTTGCGCAAGGAATCAAAGGCAAAGCGCAAACCAATAAACATTTCAAGCACACAGATCCATGCATCATTTATCATTTTGCAAGAGTTATTCTTAATTCAATCATTATCTTATCATTGACCCACAAAATGCAAGAAAAGAGGTACGTGGCGTTGTTACACCTGAGTCAAGATTGTATATTTCAACAATCCTTAGGACCAGTAGCCCGCAGACTTAAGTTTTCCAGCCTATATACCTTTGTTATGAAAGAACAAAACAAGAAACAAGACACTTCAAACAACATGAAATAAACAAACTACAGATTTATTGAGAGAGAATGCGTTTCAAGAGTTAAGAAAACCCCATATTCTGCCATTCCTCAGGTTTTTTCCCACAATTTTTTTTTTTAAATCGAAAACTGATAAAGATAAAAACACATAACACTCGAAATTACGGAAGAATTAACTCACTCATAAAATAACCAGTCAACCAAAAAAGTCAACCCAAAAACAAAGACAAGTTAGTTTTAGAATGGTCTAAAAAGGTAGAAGTTAGCCCTCCTTATTCACCATTATGGATTAAAGAAATCCAGAATGCGTTTCAAGAGAACGTGAACTTTTTAAGCCACCACTCTAAAAGCCAAGATTAGAAAATATTACCTGGGGTGAAAAAAATAACCTGAAAAAAAACCTCAAAAGAAATGACATGAAAAATCTCAAATAAACACACTAAAAAGAAAGCAAACAAAAACGAAGCAAACCAGCAAATAGGGATTACAGATGGAGGGTTAAATCCAGTTGACGCCTTTTTTTGCCTTCTCCAAACCAATTTATCCGAGCCATTGTTGGATCAGGTGAATAGACGAATTCTTGTAGTTTGTCAATTAACTCTCCTGCATTTGAAGCTGTAACCAACATTTGCCTTGCTGACGGTGAGATGAAATTTTTTTCTACAGCTTGATCAAGAAAGGACATCAAACCATCAAAAAAATTATTAACATTTAACAAACCAATGGGTTTCCGATGGATGTTTAGCTGTGCCCAAGAGGTGATTTGAAAAATCTCCTCTAATGTACCATAACCACCCGGCAAAGCTATAAATGCATCGGACTTAACAACCATATGTGCAATACGCTCATGCATGCTAGAGACTTGTAACTCTTCCCCGATTGTCTTGCCTACGATATCTCGTACAGCTAATGGTTTAGGGATAATGCCGAGAACTTTGCTCCCTCCTAGGGATGCAGCTGTTGACACACACCCCATTAACCCAAGACTACCCCCTCCATAAATCAAATTAATACCCCTCGAAGCTAATGTCCTACCAAGATCAAGAGCTGCTGTTGTAAACTCTCCATCTTTACCAAATTGCGATCCACAAAATACGCATATATTTTGAAATCGCCAAATTGGTGTTTTTTCCCTTCCCCTCCTCCACCCCCCTTCCCCCCTCCATTTCTAAAAGTGCTCTAAACTTGTGTAAGACAATGATGTACGTTAGGTATTATGCGATTCAAGTGCAATACAGGTTATGAAATGACATTTCAAATATGCAGCATGGATATATAACTCTTAAATTTGACACATGGGGACATAATTTCGGTGGGAGTTGCTCGATGCAGATTTATCGCCCAAAGATTTGAAAAAAATGAGATATGCTTTCGGCGGGGTTTGACAAAACCTACACACTTGTCTCCCACGTGAAGCATGAAAAAATGGAAATATACTTTCGGTGGGGTTTGACAAAACCGCCACACTTGTCTCCCACGGGAAGCATGAAAAGTAGAGATATACTTTCGGTGGAGGTTGACATAACCTCCACTCTTGTCTCCCACGTGTACTTATGCCATAGGGTAGTCATATGGTTTGTCAAAAAGAAAACTTGAAATTAAAACAAACAAAATCAACAAACAACAACAACACAAAAACAACATTGATAATCAGATCCAACGAAACAAGAAAAAAAAAATTCTACAACAACAACACACATTCAAATATACAAGTAGTTGTGATTGTGGCTCACATCTTCCTCTGGTTTTACGTCCAGTAACGGCTGAAACGCCTTCTATGAGTCGGGGATTTGCTTCCCATCCAGTTTTCTTATAAACTGGCAAACAGGTCGTTTTTAGTCAGATTCCCTAGACTATAACACTGCAATTCATCACGAAATTGTGTCCATAGATTAAGCAATTCACGCTGAACAAGTCTGCAAGAATGTGACTCAAGAGTTAATAAAACATTATCCAGCGACTCATTACTCAAACCATTCTTAATAAATGAAAGTTTATCTTCTCTATTCCTGGACGCAAAACCTAATGAACGACAAGTCTGGTTACAAGTCCATCTAGCACAATTATAACATACTTGTAACCTTTTCGCTCTTCGCCTCTTGGCGTAGTAGCTCTTTCCTAGACCAGGCATGTATTTTGCGAGATTAATGTCCGGCTCACCGGACAATCTCACCTTGGCTTCGATAAGCCATCGGATATCCGCAGGCACATTTAGGAGCATCAATGCCCAAAGTCTAGTTATTCGTACTTTATAAATTTTAAACACAGCATTTTGAGGAAGTGAAGGGAGATATTTACGAATGTTCGACAAAAAGATATCAGCATCAATTGAAGAAGAGAAAAGGAGAGATATTACCGATAATGCGATTGAGTTTGTTCTTCTCCCATATATGCACGTTTCAAATCTTTGGGCAATGGTTTCAGCTCCCCTTTTGATGTTTCCTCAAGCTGTTGCACAAATGAATTCGAAGTACGAAATAATCAAATTAAACAAAAGGAAGGAAAAGAAAAGAGCAGAAACAAAACTAAAGACACATAAAAGAGATAACAACGCAATAACAAACAAAAGTCAAAAACAGTAAAAACAAATAAAAACAAATAAGACAGATGTCAAAGAGAGATAAAACCTGATCAATTTGATGGCCTACGAAAGGAATCTCCTCGAGACACAAAATCGATCATTATTACCTTATTTTATTTTTCTTTTCTTTTTTTAATTTATTTTGCAAAAACATTGGGTTGCCTCCCCATAAAAGCGCTTGGTTTAATGTCCTCAGGCCCGACTTTGGTTCCATCATGGGAGGATCCAACTCCGCTGTGCTTCTCTAGTGGGCTTGGGATCCTTCTTCCAAACAAGAAATGGTGCAAGCATATGGCTGGGCCTCGGATGTTAGCAATCGTCCACTTAATAGCTGTTTTGTGAACTCTAAGTACTCAAACGCGTTTCTCTTCTTGTAGTGGTGCAAGGCCCATTTCTATTGTAACTAGCAAAGGATCTTTGTCACCCAAAAACACATGCCTCAAATAATCTGGAAGTATCTTAAGCTCCAAGGTATTGGCTTTCATCACAGAAGGAAGAAGTTTCTCATTAGATAAAGGCAATTCAATGTACGAAACATCATACCTGTTTGTGATTATAGCTATAGTCTCATCTAAGCATGCCATAGCTTCCTGCATTTCTTTGGACACTTGTATCAAAATTCCTGATTCATTGGAATTTTCTGTCCCTATATGCTCACTAATAGCTACATCCAATCCATACTTGCGAGTTAACTCAAAATATTGTTGTGGCAAAGAATCAACAACGTCAACTGCAAAAACAGAATGTAAGTCACTAGAGTACCTCATTGCCTCAAAATATTGAAACATATCACCTTGCTATCAAACTCCATGATGAGAGTGCCATCATGAACATCAATCTTGGTTCTAACAGTTTTCGAGAATGGTCTCCCTAAAAGACTCGGAGTTGGATTAGGAGAGGTCTCATCCTCAATTTCAAGGACATAGAAGTTTGCTGGGAAAACCAATTGATTCACCTGCACAAGCACATCTTCCACAACTCTTTTGGGATATGCATTAAACTGATCAGCAAGTTGAATGGTAATACTAGTTTTCGCAAAAGGTCCAAGATTTAAAGAAGCATAAATAGAATATGGCATGATATTAATAGATGCTTCTAAATCTAACATACCTCTTTCAAACTTGGTTTTACCAATGATGCATGGAATGGTGAACGTACCCGGATCTTTGCATTTCGGAGGAATTTTTCTTTGTAGAACAGCTGAAACATTTTCCCCCACACTTACTTTCTTATTTCCTTTTAACTTTCTCTTGCTGGTGCATAACTCCTTGAAACATTTTGTACAATGAGGTACTTGCTCGATAACATCCAGAAGTTGTATATTTACCTCAATCTTACGAAAAGTCTCCAGGTTTTCATGTTCTTGTTCCTCCCTCTTTGATTTTGCAAATCTGCTAGGAAAAGGTGGAGGAGTAACATAAGAAGGAATAGGAGTCTTAAGATTTACCTTAGAAGATGATGTCTTGTTCATGGTGGAAGTGGTGTCATCTCCTTCATTAGTTTGTGATTTCTTTGCTAGGTTTTGGATACTTGCCCCAGTTTCCATTTGCTCTCCATTTTGAATTTGCTATCCACTTCGCAAAGTTATCGCACAAGCATTCTCTCTTGGATTGATTACCGTTTGAGAAGATAATTTTTCTGAGCATTGGCCCTCGAATTTGCTCATGCTAGTAGCCAATTGTCCCATTTGATTTGCGAGATTTTGGATACTTGCCCCCGTTTCCTGCTGGAATTACATTGTGTTAGTGGCAAGTGCATTAACAATATCCTGGAGTGACATACCTGAGTTTTCTGGAGCTGGTTGTGGTGTTGGTTGTGGCATTGGTGGTGATTGCATTTGAAATTGTTGCTGCACTCTAGGTTGATTAAAACCTTGTGGCCGATTTGGTATGGCATTTGGGGCGATTGGTTGATGATTCCAGTAATTAAAATTAGGATGATCTCCCCATCCAGCATTATAAGTGTTAGAGAAGGGATCATACCATTGCATTGTTTGTCCTGGAAATCCATCCATGGCATTGGCTTGTTCCATATCTCCTTGCAAAGTTGGATACATGTCGATTGGATGCTCCATGGTAGAATATACCTCACATGCATAAGATTTCTGCATATGTCCTACAGCCATGTTTTCCACAAGAGAAGTTAACTCAAAAAGTTTTTGTTCAATGTTTGGAGTGCTTACCTCATTTACTCTCCATCGTAGTTATGGCTCAAATCCGCCACTGAATTGATGGAAGTTTATTGCCATGTCGTCTAAACACAAACAATCAAAAAAGAAAAACAAACAAAAATATGAATCAACAATGAAAACAAAATAACAAATCGATTAGAAAATCAATCCCCAGCAACGGCGCCAAAAATTTGATGCGTTCGAAACTAGCAAGTATACTAGTCGCACAAGTGATAAAGTGATGAGTAAGATATCGTTCCCACGAGGATTGATTCTAATTAAATTTATTATTTTCCAGCAACAATAAATTAAACAAGGGGGTTTTGTTGAATGATTAACTAAATGAAATAAGAATGCAAATTAAGAATAACAAAACAGAAGTTAATTTGAATGGAAGATCAATGAGAGAAATCTGGTTTAAGGGATCCTTCTCTACCACAAGATATGGATTTGCGAATTAATCGTAGAATTGTCATCCAATTACAGCATTGAAGTTATCAACCGTAGATAATAACAAGCTCTATTACCCCAATCTTTCCTTATTTTGTTGTTAAATAAAACAAGCTCTTTATTTAATCTCTATCCATTAAACAACCTAGAACAAGCTCTCTGAGTTTAATTTAATGGAAGCATTACGATGAAAAAGATAAGTTGATCTAAGCAATAATCACACAAGTTCAGATTATTTAACCTAGGTTGTATTTTCCAATTGCAATTTCTGATCACAATTTTGCTACTAATGATTGGAAATTCATGACAATTACGGATCAAGATTTCTAATCTAGCAATAGACAACAACAGATTATATTCAGTTGGCCATTCCAAATACAATCAGTAAGCAATCATAAGCATTAGATATGGGAAAATACAAGCAACTTCAAGTAGAGAATTGGATAACAATTTCTTACACAATCAACTCACAAAATCCATATCAAGGGCTTTGAAATCACCCTCAACCAATTCAGATTTAGTTACACATATTCAGATAGAATACAAATACAATACAATATGGAGACATTCCAGAAAATTAAAGGGAAAGGGAAAACTTAGCAAATTTGATGAAATCTCTTAGGATTTGTAGTTCTTCCTCTTTCCAAGCCTTCAATCTCCTTCAAGAACTCCAAGAGATGAGATAAATCCAAAGATGTAGCCTCCTCCCACGTTTTCCCCTCTTCAAGTTATGAAAATAAAACCCTAAAATGTGTTTAAATACTCTGCTACAGTAACCTACTATAGTATCCCGTATTACACATGCTACAGTGATTTGTGGAATTACATTTCTACACTTCTCACACTGTTTTGATTACAACTTTTGGTACAGTGAATGGATTTATAAACCGTAAATTTCTCCAGAAAATAGACTTCGAGAGCTTTCCAACGATATATCAATGCGACATCGAGTTCATTGTATATCAATGCAATTAAATCCGAGAAGATGGTTGACTAGCAGAGGTGAAAATGAAGGGTTTTACTCCATTTTTGTGCAAGTTGCTCCAAAACTCCTATAAACATAAAAACCACACAAAAACATAAAAATACCAAGGAATATAGCAAAGAAACATGGACGAATTGATATGAAAATAATACATAAATAGACACTTATTAAACATCTTTTAGTATATTAACATCAATTTAGTCATGTTATAATGACAAAATAAAATATTTGTATTTTATGGTAATTAAATTTGTATAATATATACAATCTTGATATAGATTATTAAGTACTAATTAAATTATTACAATATTAACAATATTATTTTCAAAATGTATACCTTTAATATAATCAATATAGTATTTTCTAAATATGTAACTAGAAATATGATAAAAATAATCCTATAACATTAAATATATGATTTATCGTAATTTAAATTAATTAATTAAATTATTAATGTTTCATAAATATATATAATGTTAATTAATTAGTATATGCCAATCATATTATTGCTATTATTAAATTGAAATTGAAATTAAATCAACATGCTATTGAAAAATTATTTAATTGTATTATCAACTATTTGAAAAATTGTTAGTTAACTAATTTACAATCAATAATACACTTTTAACATTATTTCTAATAGAGTATGTAACATTATTACTAATAAAATCAAATGGTAATTTATGGTAATTAAATATTTATATTTTATAGTAATTAAATTTATATAATATATACAATATTACAACTTGATATAGATTACTAAATATAAATTAAATTATTGCAATATTAACAAGATTATTTTCAAAATGTATACCTTTAATATAATCAATATATTATTTTCTATATATGTAAATAGAAAAATGACAAAAATAATCTTATAACCATAAATATATGATTTATCGTAATTTAAATTCATTAATTAAATTATTAATGTTTCATAAATATTTATAATGTTAACTAATTGGTACATGAATATGCCAATCATATTATTACTATTATTATATTAAAATTAAATCAACGTGCTATTGATAAATTATTTAATTGTATTATCAACTATTTAAAAATTTATCAATTAATTAGTTTACAAGCAATAATACACTTTTAACATTATTTCTAATAGAGTATGTAACATTATTACTAATAAAATCAAATTATAATACACAACCATTTTGATTTTAGTTTGAAGATATGTTATTTTTATTATTGTTAAAAAATGATCATAATTATAAATAATATGATGAAAAATTTAGAATGGAGTTATTTGCAAATATGTAAATATTATAGGGGATGACATTACAAAATATATAAATTTTATAGGGGTGTAATTGTAAAAATATAAATATTTAGGGGCGGGTTGGGTCTGCATCTGCTCAAATTTTTTTTGCCCCGCCTTGCCCTGCATAGGGGCAATGGGGTGGGACGGGACAAAAAATAGTTGAGCGGGACAAGGCTAGGTACCTGCCGCCCCAAACCCGTCCTGCCTCATTGCCAACCCTACTCTAATCAACCCCCAACTACAACTCCGGAGAATTCCAGGATGCTATATAGTCTGGTATTCTAGAAGTTACCATAGATGGTCTCCGATGGGCCTTGCAAACTCTCATGCAGATTTGTTTACCCATGCACTGTCTTAGTTGAGCTCTTTTTTCTTTAAAATGCTTCTATAGATCTCATTTTTTAACTCGTCAATCATATTTCTAAATTAAGTTCATTAAAAATCTTTTTTTTTTTTTGGGGTGGGGTGGCTAATGCTTAATGATTAGAAAACCCATTATATTAAAGTAAATTTTAATATGAAATTATTTATTGAGTAATTTACGGATAAGGATACGAATTGAAAAATTAAATAAAAGATCTTTACCAAAACTAAATTAAAAATCTTTATAGTTTATCAAGTAAGATTAGAAATCTATGATATCTTAAAATCTAAATCATCTCTTATTGAATAATTACTTTGAAAACATAAATAGTCAATAATATTTTTGAGTTATAATGAAAGACCTGAAATGATTCTAACAAAAAAGTTTGTTTATTTTAAATCGCTATTAATCTCGGTGAACTTTTCTTTTCTTTCATCAATTTGAATATGGTCTTGGTGGATTTAACAAGCTCCATTGGATTTTTTCTTCATCAATTCGAAATTATTTTATTTGAACCATTGCAAGCCGAACTTGAGAACACGATCCTCCGCATTCAACAAACAAAAAACGAAAGCAAACCAGATGGCAATGGAAGTTTCCAGGCAAATTGACCATGCAAGAGTGAAAAAAAAAATGATTAAATATAACAGCTGCCTGGCCACTAAATAACTTGATCAGGAATCCTAGGTCAATCTACAATAGTTGGTTAAAGATTTACAAATGGTTTGCAGGAACCAGAACTTGTTGCGAAAAATGGGAAATGGGCTTGCGGGAAAATCCCACAAAGCGGTACAAGTGCGGGGATTTGAGGCTGACGGAAGCAGGATTTACGGCCACTTTCTTGGTCGTGTCTTTTTGGGAGTGTTAATGGATAAAAGGAGTTATGTCCGTTATCTATAAAAGAATGTTTATACAAAATTCCCTCGCACAAATAACCACTTTTAAATATTATTAGTCAAAATTTAGTAATGAATTTAATATTTTTAGATACTAATAATCAAATTTAATAATAAATTTATAATTAGAGAAATTACAAGGAAGGAACCAAATTAGATTAAGATGTCTTAAGAGTAAAAAGGGTGATTGTCATGCAACATCCCCCTTGTTTGTTGAAGGGTAGAGATACGCATCTCAAAATTTATCTCAAAATTATGCATCTCAAATGACATGGCATAAAATTAACATTATTATATCACACCATGTTACTGATTACATTATCACACCATTCATTTGGCAAGTCCAAATTAAATGCATATCATTATTCTTTGTTGAATCCTTACTCTCCTAATTTTTTAAAAATAGTTATCCCGAATTGTATCTCAAATGATGTGTATTCCGTTAATGTTATCAAGTGGATTTGTTATTATGTAATGACATACCGCACAATCGTATAATCCATTCAATAAGTGATATTTCATTTGTCATATTATTTAAGATATGAGATTTAGGGTAAAAATTTGGGGAGTATGTCATCAATGAGGGTAGTAAAGTTATTTACTAATAATTAAATTATAAAATATAAAAATATTTTAAATAAATTAAAAAATTCTATTTTTATCCCTCTCCTTGCCTTACCTACTTTATCTTTAAATAAAATACCTTAAAACTCAAATAAAAGTCAAACATATCTACTAATAAATTTTCCTTGAATCCTTTTCAAAATTAAATATCTTAAACTCTAAATTAAAATTAAATCAAACACCCCAGCAAATAAGTAACAAAAAAGCAGCCACTACACGATGCTTTTTGGCTTCAATTTCATTGATTGCAGAGTATAGTTTTCTTTCTTAAATGCCATTAAGTGCTTCTCAAATGATATTCAATGACTATTTCTTCAACTAGTATCACAAACAATTTTTTAATTCTTTTTTGTTTTTGGCTTCTTTTTTTTTTTTTTTTTTTTTTTGCAAGCAAGTAAGCAATAGTTGACAAGTTTCATTACGCTTATGCAGGAGCATGAATATTTTACAGTATTTGGTGATGCTCCAATTAAATTGACTGATGAGGAGCTTAGAAACGTGATTAGCAAAACTGAACTTGCAGAAAATTGATATGAAGTATTCTATTTTGTTAAAGCAACTTTCATAGATGATGTTCAAAAAACTATTTATGTTTTTCATTTGGTATTGACTAATATGTATTAGGACTTAAAACGGAAAATTGCGAACACATAATGGATTAGCTCTTAGAGAGACTCTTTTGCCATTGAGGCCAATAAAACTGAGGAGAGCATTTTGCAGATTTGGACTCCAATTACTTCTTTTTAGAATTTTAATATATGTACGTCTAATGTGGATTCCGGAGTCATGGGTTTTATAATAGAATATATCATTTAAAAAAAAGAAAAAAAAAGGCTTCGCTTCTTGGCTATTGGATGCTTATATATATATGAGCACTTTCCGTTGGAGGGTCAAAAAGTTATGGCACATTGTGGAGGAGCATTATATGAATCTGTATTTTAAAGTATGAATCCAGTAAATTTCAAGTTTGCACCCTTTTAGCCGTGAAGATTCTTGAAAAATAAATAAATAAAATTCTAGATGCTCATTGTGGCAATGGCTATGTGGACCTGGTCATATAAACAGTAAGTATTTCTTTCCAATAATTATGTCATTTGTACCACTCCGTCACAAAGGTGATACGCTTAGATTCCAATGAATGAGGATGACTCAAAAGATTTAATACTGTTGACCCAGGTATGACAACCCAAGAGGGGGGGTGAATTGGGTTTTATTTATCAAAACGAATTTATAAAACTTTTCTTGAAAGATAAAAATTATTTCACTTTTTCTTTTGAGAATAGAAGTGAAGAAGATGAAAATAGAAGTTATCTAAGATGCAATCAAGAGAATAGCAATAATAAATAATCTCAAGTGCAAGTAAATGTAAAGAGTATAGGGATAGAGAGAGTGCAAACTCAATTTACGTGGTTCGGCAAACCTTGCCTACGTCCACGGGCTCCTAGCTCCACAAGCTAGGCTTTCCACTAAGTTGTAGAAACTTTACAACTTGCTTGATGAACAACCTCACCAAGACTTTTTCTTCAACTCTTGATAACACCACACCAAGAGTTCTTCTTGATGAACAACCTCACCAAGGGAAAGAGTTCTCTCAAGGATATCTTTTATCCTTTACAAGAAGATCTCACTCTCACCACAATATAAGAACAAAGAAAAGTTTTTACAACAAAAGTACAACTCTCTTCAAAGAGTAGATAAAGAATATAAAAGCTCTATAAACTTGATATTTCTCTTGGCTTTTTTGCTTGATAAAATGCTTCTCTTGCCTTGTGAATGCATGGGAGAATGGCTCCTTTATAGGCAAATGAGATGAACTTAATCAAGTGAAGACACCATCTCCAAATTTTCTGCCCACCATAAAAACCGTAATCTTGTCTGCCATTTTTGTCAATGTTCCGTTTGAAATTTGAAAATCTGTAAAACATAAAAGATCTGCACATTTGAATAAGCTTTCCAACGCATCAAGAATCAAGTCATTTGGATATCTGTAGCTCAAGATATGGCCAAAACACCATTCGGTGCTCATGTGACTTGATTTTTCTTCCATGTGTCAGTCCACCGAATTGAATGATAATTCTGTCAGCCTTCCGTTTGAAATTTGAATTTCTTCAAAACATAAAAGATCTTCATATTTGAATAAGCTTTCCAAAACATTAAGATTCAAAGAATTTGGATATCTCTATCTTAAGATATGGCCAAAACACCATTCGGTGCTCATGTGAGTTGATTTTTCTTCTCTGTGTCAGTCCACCGAATTGCATGTCAATTATGTCGGCCTTCCATTTGAAATTTGAATTTCTTCAAAAAAATATGAAATGTGCCCCATTAAGTCATCTTTCTAATGCCACAAGAATCAAGTCATTTTGATTTTTCTAGCTCAAGATATGTCCAAAAGAGTATTCGGTGCTCATGTCAGCTGCTTCCATTTGTCTTTCAACTTGCATGATGATTTGGACAACCTTGCACTTGAAATTTGAATTTCTTTAAAACATATGAAATGTTATAAATTGAGTAAGCTTTCCAAAGGCTCAAGAATCACATCATTTGGATATTTGTAGAGAAATATATGACCAATTGATTGAACATTGCTCATGTGTCACATTCCTTGATCAAACCTTGTTCTTAAACTTTGGTGCCTTTAACATGTAGTCTTCTCCTTAGCTTCAACACTTCATTTTAATAAGCCTTTTCTTGATTTGACAATTATTTCAATGATATTACTCTTGCACATAAATAAACATGTTAGTAAATCACAATTAATCAATGTGTATTGTTATCATCAAAATTATCATGTAGCCTTAGGGCTAACAAATACTATGTTAGTTTGTGATCTACATTTACATAGGATAAATAGTATGCAACTGCAATGGTAATATCTATTATTTGTGGTTTTGTCTTATTATAATATTAGGCAATATAGGATGTGTTTCTAGATTGGGATTAAAACAAATTGGATATGTATCAAACTAATAAATTAAGTTTGATTGTAATTTGTTTCCCAATAAAATAATCTTGGATACTCATAGTTTAATAGGGAAACTAAAATAGAAAGAGTTTTTATTATACTAATAGTCTAGGAATCATTGTTAGAATAGGAAAGAAACTCAAAGGCCTATATATAAGTCTTGTTCATATGAGTGGAAAATACTACGAAAGTGGTGGAAGAGAAAGACGGAAGAAAGCATTTTAGACACCTTGGAAGGCTGTAAGGTTTGGCAACATGTGGGAGTGGTCTTGGAAATCAACTGTTTGGAAATTCTTGTAAACAAACACCATCGGTGTGGTATCCTTTGCGTGTTATGTTAGAGAGATAATCATGTGAGAGATCTGGTGTTCATGGAAGTTCTTCTCAGTTAGTTTTCCTTGGAAGCATATATTATAGATTATTGATTATCTTAGGGTATATGTGTATGAAAGCTGTGAGGTTTGAAATCGTTGCAATTACTGCTCGTATTATTGTAATTCTTCTTTATCATTGACTGAATAAAGCTACTGCATGAGATCTTCTAAGTGGACGTAGGCTTAATTGGCCGAAACATTATAAATCTAGTATTGATATGTCTTATCTATTTTTTTGTTTGATTTCTTGCTCGTTGTTTTATCATAATTTGATTAAGATCTCGGATAAAATCGCTTCTACGAGTGGTCTAAAATCATAACAACTGAAATCAGAGCTTTGGTTCTTGAATTTGAGATGTCATAAAATTTGAGATGTAACAGTTTAATGGGAAGGGTGACCTTAGTATTTGGCATAAGAGGATGAGAGCTATGTGGTTTAGAAGAATGTGGCTAAGGCCTTAGGTGATGAGAGTAAACTACCAACTATAATGACTAAAAAGCATAAACAAGAGATGTTGGCAACATATAGTACCATTATCCAGCATCTGAATGACAATATGTTGAGACAGGTTTTGAAGGAGACAACTGCAGGTGGGATTTGTTTGAAGTTAGAGAGTTTGTATACGACGAATCTTTGACAAACCAAATATATTTGAAGGTAAAGCTATTTGGATTCAAAATACACCAGGAAAAGAGCATTGATGAGAATATTGATGATTTTAATATAACAGTCATTGATCTGGAAAACATTGATGAAAAGATCGATGAAGAAAATCAAACAGTCATCCTGCTGAATTCTTTGCCAACGACTTACACTTAATTGAGAGATACCTTTAGGTATTGTCGTGATTCTTTAACCATGGAAGAATTGGAACCTATAATTAGGTCCAAGAAGATGGAGTTAAAAGGTTGAAGAAAAGATTTTGAGTACTGGGAGCAAAAATAAAGCACTAACTGTCAAAAGCAACAAGGGTAAGAATCGATCGTCGTCAAAAAAGCTTGACAAATCAAAGTTTAGGTGTCATTATTATAAGAACTTGGGGCATTTTCGAAATGAGTGTCTAAAAAAATTGAAGCATTAATGAGAGAGGAAGTCTGAGCATGGAGAATGTTGCTATGGCTTTTGTTTGTGCTTCTAAAATCTAATGATGCATATGGCAGTGTATGTCTATTTTTAATTTAACAGTTATTTATTAGGGAACTGAGTATCCAATTGGGGAAGTAGATGGTGATAAGGTTAGTGTTATAGGTCTTTTTTAGGCTGCTAACAAAATTTGTAAGCCAGGGCTTGTAGATTATAATGATGTAAGTTTCACAGTTAGATTGCCATGTAATAATGAGGAGTTCGTTATTAAAACTGACTCGCAGTTTCTAAAGTTGTTGAAAATGTTTGAAATTAGGGGAATTTTAGATATTAATATTAAAGTAGAAGCTACCACTTTGGAAGTTGATCCATTACAGGTTGAATATGATTTTATAGGTCATTCAGAAGAAAATGTCATTTGTGAACCTTAAAATAAGAGGCCATCTAATATATCCAAAGAGGTAGTAGGTCAAAAATTTGTAAATGAAACAACTACTAATGAATTTGAAGTTCAATTGGATGATAAAGTAGCTAAATTGACTGTTAATGAATCTAAACTATGTTGGTAGGATTTAAGCATCAACATGTAAAGGTAAAACTACCATCTGAGTCAAACCTAGCCTTAACTTGAGCCTGACTTGCTAGGTTCTAAAGAGCAAAATGTAGAACCACTATCTGAGTCGAACCTAACCTCAGATGGTCCTGAACTTAAGCCTGAGTTGGTATGTGCTAAGGGGCAAAATGTAGAACCACTATCTGAGTCAAACCTGACCTCAAATGGTCCTGAACTTGAGTATGATTTGGTAGCTGGTAAAGAAAAAAATATAGATGTTGAACCTAAGTTTCCTACCGTTGAAATGGAGGATAATGAAAATGGTGATGAAGAGTCTATAGGCAAATCACCCGCTATAATGAGTATGATTTTAGTTCTGAGTCAGATGTAGACTATAGGATTGACTTTGATGTCGAAATGGAATATAGGGATAGTGGGTTAGGCAATGGGCTGAGTAGTGACAATCATAGTGAAGATTTGTCATCAGATAACAACTTTAAATACCAAAGGGATTTGGAGAACTTTAAGAAAATAGTTCAAATGATAAAGAATTAGGCAGTGCCAGAATGCCTAGGGTCTATACTAAGAATTTTTTAAGCCTAGCATAGATAGAAAGATTGAATTAGCAATGGGTCAAACATTTGACAACTTGAATCACTTTAGACAAGTACTTAGAGATACTCAGTACATAATGGGATTAAATTGAAAAGAATTAAGAATGAGAAGGAGAAGGTACTGACTTGTAAGTATGCTAATGAAAAGTGCCATTAAAGGATTCATGCCTCCAAAACCCAAGACCTTGTAAGCTTTGAAATTAAAACCCTTTATCTAGTCCATGACTGTGAGAAGGAACCTAATATTCCTAATTGTACTTATCTGTGGATAGCTAAAAACTATTTGGAGAATTTTAGGGATAATCCAAACATTGATGTGGACTAGTTGGAGAAAGATATAGACAAGAGATAAGGTCTTGAACCTTCAAGACAAAAGCTATATATGGCTAAGGTTAAGGCTTTAGAGGACATAGGTGACCACCATCAATAAGACCTTAATCTATTACACAAGTATGCCAATATTGTCCATCTTACCTTCCCAGGTTCCACTATCTATTTTAAGACTGATGCATCATCCATAAGTGCTACACCTAGATTTTAGGGTTTTTTCCTTAGCTTTGCTGCACAAAGACTGGGGTTTCTAACTGGTTACGGGCCCTTTGTTGATGTTGATGGGTGCCACCTAAAGGGCCTATAGGTAGGGTTTTACTAACTGTAGTGAGCATAGATGCACATAAAGGTATGTTTTCACTTGCTTCGGGGGTGTCTGAAGTTGAATGTAATGCAACCTGGAATTGGTTTCTGTAATATTTAGGTGAACAACTATAAGGGGTGGATGGATTAGGATTGCTTATAACTTTTATGAATGACAGGTAGAAAGGGGTTATTAATGGCTTGAGTGTTCAATGGCCATATACAACCCATAGATATTGTGGTAAGCATATAAATGACAATTTCAAAAGAGAACACATAGGACCAGCACTGCAGGGATTATTTTGGAGAGCTTGCAAGGCAACAAATATAATTGACTTCTTGTCTTCAATGGATGAGATAAAAATGTTAATGCTTCTGCCTATTACTGGTTGGCAAACATCCCCCTCCCCCTCCGCCCCCCAACCACAAACCCCCTCCCCCCCCCAAAAAAAAAAACCGCAACCCAAACTGAAGTTGAGGAAGACATGCCTTCAATGAAAGAGTAAAGGTGGACCATATCACTAACAACATAACAGAATCCTTCAATCCATAAATCAACCGCCATCTGGCTCAAACTTATCTCAGTATAATGGAAGACATTAGAAGGAAAATCATGATGAGAATGTAGAGAAAGTGTATTTACTTTTTTAATTAATTTTATTTAAAACTTGTTCTAACTTTAGTTTTGTTTTCTATCTACAGATTAAGGGAAGGTATAAGATGGCATAATAATGTTGGCCCTAGGATTAGGGCTTTATTAAGGATAGAGATGAGAAGAGTAGGTTAATAGAGATATAATAGTGTGGTGGGTTGGAGTTTAAGGGAGTTTATAGAGTAAAGACTTATTTTATGAAACTAAATGAAAAATAGTGCTTATGTGGTTTGTTCCAGACTTCAAGAATCCTTTTTGTACATGCAATTGCATGTGCAAATGAGAGAATGATGGATGTCCATCAGTTTGTAGACAAAATGTTGTTAAGAGATAGATACATTGCCATATATGATCATTGCATAAGGCCTATGCCACATGAGATAATGGCCAGAGGTGTCTTGCAATGAGCCTGAAGCACCAGAGAAGAGAACAAAGGTAAGGAGACCAAAGAAAGCTAGACGAAGGGCTTCAGATGAAAATCCCCCTGCCCGTGCCTTGTTTACAATGACATGTTTAAAATGTGAAAGTTACAACCATATCAGGAGGTTAATAGAGATATACTAGTGTGGTGGGTTGGAGTTTGAGGGACTTTATAGAGGAAAGACTTATATTGTGAAACTAAATGAAAAATAGTGCTTATGTGGTTTGTTCCAGACTTCAAGAATCCTTTCTGTACATGCAATTGCATGTGCAAATGAGAGAAGGGTGGATGTCCATCAGTTTGTAAACAAAACGTTGTTAAGGGATAGATACATTGCCATATATGATCATTGCATAAGGCTTATACCAGATGAGATTGAATGGCCAGAGGTGCCTTACAATGACGCAAAAGCACCAGAGAAGAGAACAAGTGTAGGGAGGCCAAAGAAAGCTAGAAGAATGCCTTCAGATGAAAATGCCCCCTGTCAGTGCCTTGTTAAGAATGACATGTTTAAAATGTGAAAGTTACAACCACATCAGGAGGTCTTGCAAAGCTGCGCCATCAAGAAACAAAAAGAAGGTCATATTTATAAGCCTTTATTAATTTAAAAAATATTTAAGGTTTAGGCAACTATTATGCTATTTTTACTAACTGTTGTTTTCCATGATGTTTAAGGGAAGAAAAACATCTCACCCTACATTAGCAAACAATCCTGGTTTCTCATCTCAGCAATAGGCAACAATATCTCAACAATAGCCACCATTATCTTAGCCAACACAATCATCCCAAACTGTTGACTGCTCAGCTCCTCCAACATCTCAGCAATCAGAAAGGGCTAACAAATTGAATAAAAGAGAGAGAGGTACTAATTTACATGGTTGTTATTACATGTTAAAATTAAATTTTTCATTATTTTTCCTAATTTCATTTTTATGTAACTAACAATGCAGTCTCAAGAAGGGGTAGGAAAAGAAAAAAAAAAAAACCTAACAAGTTTAGCTTAATGAAATCAATCAGTTTTTAGGTATTTTGGTTTTGATATATTATGAACTGCAGCATGGAATGTAATTTTTTTGTAAACGAACTTGTTCATCCATCTCTGGTATGTAATTTTTTGTAAAGGAAGACGTATAGTCCTTTATTGAGGGTTTAAAGCTGTGATTTTTTTGTAAAGTAAATGAATATTATGCTTTATATGGCTATCTTCATGCACCACATAAGGCATATTATTCAAAACAAAAAGTTATCTTTGCTTTCTGTAGCTATGGTATTTTGGATTATAACGATACAATGATGGTAATGAATGATAATTTGGTTATTTGCTAGTGATTTTATTTGCTCATTATTTATTGGTTTGGAAGTTTACTGGTTTGGTTATTTCTTAATGAATGTTCAATTTAAAGAATAAAAGTCATTACATTACATTACATCATCTTTACAAGGCATGCTAGTATAAATAGTATGAAAATGTCGACTAGGAACTTCCACAGAGCATTCATCATTTTTTTCTTCAAACTCTATGAGAATGTCACTTATATTGAGCAGTTGTTTCACATCCACTTGGATTTCTCTTATAACATTGTCAGTAGCATCCATATCTTGGCCATGACCATGAAAGAAATTGTCATCTTCATCAAACTCTTAAGGGTCAGGCTCCCACCAATTAAAGAAGTTGTATCTACCATTCCTCTATGTAAAATATAACTTACCTAATTTATTAGAAGATTCAGATATCATAACACCAGCTTTTGCACCACACTTGTAACTCCTATTTTTGAACTTGGTTATGTTACCATTCACTATTTTCCTGCTAACTCTTGCATTAGTAGATGTGTTGCTGTTGTGCCTTCCCAAACTTGAGCCTGATTGATTCATTGCACTTATGTTGCTATTTAATATTGCTTCTAACTATTGTTGGTGCAAGTTGCATTGCTTTGTTTTTGTATAAATCTTGAAATATATTATTTTTAGGCTTCAACGTTTGAGTAAAAGGAGTGCATGATTGAATGAAAATGGCAGGTGTTAGAGATTGTATATTGGTGTGAGGAATCAAGTTTTTATAATGCAACATTCATGTTTTTGCATGGCTACAACGGCTAGTTTCCAACGGTTACTTGAATTTTTTAATTCTAAAGGGGTAGAATTGTCATTTTAGTTAGCATATGCATTGGTCAAGTCGATAATTAATTTATATTGTCATGGGTAAAGTTGTCAAATCACGTCATGTTTCTTTTTCCAATAGTTCACATCTTTTATAAAAAATAGTTGTTAGGGGTAGTTTAGTAATTGCATTGCAAATGGATGGAAAAGTGATGTAACATAATGAAAAAAGTGACAAAAGGATAGTGAACGATGTATTTTTCAAACATGAGTAATACCTGCTAATTAAAAAGTGCAAACAGTGAACACGTGTGTAATAAAACCTAAACCTATGGATGGTTTATGTGATTTGCCTATTAAAAAAGTCAAAAAATATCGCTTTTTCCCTCCTGAAACATCTTAAATGTATGCAAAATGAAAAACAAACATAATTTTAAGTGGTATAATTTAAGTTTTAAAAGATGTTTAGATCTAAAAAGTCTTTAGTGGTGTAAACAAACAGGCCACAGGTTTTACATCTAAAAAATATTAAAAAGTATTCAGATCTAGTCTCGTTTTAATGCATGTTTATAAACTATAACTATTGATATTTAAATTAGATTAATACTACTCTTACAAAATATTTTTATAAATTCATTTGTACAAATTAATGTGATATCATCAAATGAACATTGCATCATTCATCTCAATTACTATCACTTATTATTAACATTTATTTATCCAATCACATTATACTATATTAGCTTGTATGTGTGAGTTTATCTAAAAAGTTCAAAAGAGTTGCATTATTCTTTGAGTTAAGAGTAAGGTTATATGAACCAAAAAAAAAAAATCTCTAAATGAACCCTTTTCTTTAAGTATACTCACTATATTAAAACTTGGCTAATTTATTCTTATCCAATTTATCGCTAATTTATTCTTATCCAATAATATAAATAATTTAATGAATTAGTCCATATAACCAATAGGAAGTTAATATTTCAATATACATCAAGTAGAAAATTTTTATGAGAATAAACGAATTTATCAATAACCCATATAGTTTATTAAAAAAAAGTCATCTTTATAAATCACCTTTTTCACGATTTAATTGTATTTTTATGTAATAAACATTGATTTATGGATTTAGAATTGATCACAAAAGTTCCATTTAAAATTTTTTATGCGTTTTAAATGAAATACGGGAATTAAAAAAAATTACTCAAATTAAAGGGCTTAGTTCAAAATTGACCCACTCCTAAAAAATTTAGATAACATAACGCTTTTGTCTTAGAAATCACTTCACTGCCCTTTTTAAAATATAGTATCGACAACAGACAAAAAAAAACACTAGACAACACTTGACACTCGACAGTGACAAACACTAGACAATACTCAACACTAGATAATGATAGACACTAGATGGCACTCCATAGATAGAAGATAAACACTCGATAGAACACTCGACAGACATTCGACATTCGACACTCGACACTCGACAAAAGAAGACACTCAGCGAAATCATGTCTGGCACTCGTCATTTTTTACCTTCATTATTTTCAATTAAATTAGTCTTTTTTCAAGTATTTCCACTCACACATACAAGCACTTTTAACGATTAAAAAAAATTATAAACCAAGATTTAAGCATATTAAATCATAAAAGTTAAATTAAAAAATCATAAATAAGCTAAAGGAATTTTTATATTTACTTAGGATATTAGAGTAATTTCTCAAGAAAAAATGGTTATAACATCTAAATTTTTAGAGATAGGTTTTTTTTTTTAATTGGACCCCTTAACTTTGGTCCATTCCGGCAATTCTTTCTATCATTTATTAATTTTCTAAAAGAATCAATAGTCAAGTACTTGAAAAAGGGTTTATTGAGAATTTTTGGATTCCCTATATTTAGTTCTTCCTACAATTCTATGAGGCCATTATTTTAGTATTTGGTTTTGATTTGATTACGTACGAAGGAGAAATAGCGGATGCATATAAGATGGATCATGATGCTCTGTTCTTGCAGCCTATTAGAACCAGGGTCTAAAGTTCTAGATATGTCCAACAATAGGATGCTAGTGAAAGCCTATCAATAGATTGTGCAAAAGATTCAAGTATGACAACGTAGCTACACTCATATTTAACAACCATTGAGATATATAGCCAATTTTCTTATTGGATGAAAGATCTAGATAGTCTAATTGCTCATGTTTCTGCAAGAAATTTGGGAATTCATTGAGGTTACATGAACTGGGCCCTATCGTGTCAAATTTCTATGAATAAGTATGAATAGTGGCTTTGGTAGGGACGGCAAAAACCCCCGGGTGGGTTCGGGTACCTGGATCCCCGGCCAGGTCCCGCCGGGGAATTACCCGAATTTCTGGGGAGTATGGTCGGGGACGGGGAGAGGAATTCCGGGGAACGCTCGGGGTCGGGCAGGGACTGGGGACTAGGCTCCTCGACCTGGCCCCGACCCGACCCGGAATAAATATAAAAATATTTTTTATTTAATTTAAGATAATATAAAATCTGACACTTGACGGAATCTGGCACTCGACATTGACGAAATACGACACCCGACATCACGAAATCCGACACTCGACAATATAAAATCTGACACTCGACATCATGAAATCTGACACCCGACATCACGAAATCCGACACTCAACAATATAAAATCCGACACTCGACAGGGCCCTAATTCTGTCTATTTTTTCAATTTTCCCCTAGCTAGCCTTTGCGGAAAACACATCATAGCCTTCTTCATCTTCAAACTTCACATTTCAGTCTTCACTTCAGTCCTTCACTCTCACTGCTTTTGTTTGCCTAACCTAACCTGGGTCCTTTCCTTCACTTCAGACTTCACATGCTCCACGGTGACATAGCTGCCTGGGTCCTGACTTGTACTGCCTCCTCTTACCTGTGCTACTCTCCTGATCTGCACTACTTCTCCAGACCTGCCCTGTGGCTGTGACAGCTTCTCCAGACATTGCCTCCACGGTGAGAGCTTCGCCTGACTTGCACCCATGTTTTACGAACTCTACTCTGATATATTCGTCTTCTTCCTTTTCTCTGTCAACTTATGAAATTCAATTTATTCGACACAATAGCCATAGTGTCTCTCTACTTTGACCTCAAACAGAAATAAGCCTAAGATTTTATGCTTTCTTGAAATTCTTTTATTGTTTGCCATAATTTCGTACTTCATTATTCTTTGTTTGAATTTATTTGTCAATAAAACCTATTAGGGTGCTGTTATGACTTCAGTTTTACCTCCAGGCTCCAGTCAGTATTTCACTTCGCTTGTGTTGTGATACCTCCTTTTGGTCATAATCTAGAACTAGATTTTGAACACATGCCAATGCCGATGAGATTCACAAAACAAAGTTTAATTCTTAACTTAAGTACTAACTAATTTGTTTAACAGACTGGATGCTTTCCTCACTTTGTAATTGTATGTGACTAATTCACAAAACTAATTCATGTCATCTCCCATCTATTCATGCTCTTGCGATTCCCTTTTTTAGCAGCATAAATGGGGTTTATTTTTGTAGGTTATATACAAATAATGTCTACATCCACTGGAAATGATCAACCTACTTATAATGATGATATGCCAATGGAAGAAAATGAAGTGGAGCAAGATTATGAGGACAACATGGTTGATGTTTTGGTTGAGGATAGATCTACAACAAATTCACAAATAGGACGCGGAAAAATGCGGCCACCAGTTGATCGTAGCACTCGTGGGCGTGGACCACGAGGTGGTGTCACAAAGAGAAAAGAGGATCGTCAACCAATAAAACAGTCTTAGGCCTGGGAACATTTTACAAAAAAAATTATTAAGGGTAGACATAAAGCTATTTGTAACCATTGCAAAGCTGCATTGGTTGGTCACCATATAGATGGAACCAAACACTTGGCAAGCCATTTAGGAAGTTGTAAGAGTCGAAAACAAGCAACAATTAAGCAACAATTCTTGAGTTTTCAAAAGAAGCAAGATGAAAGTAATTCATCAGAAATGGTTGTTGAGACGTTTGATAAAGGAGTTTGTAAGGAAAAAGTGGCCAAAATGATTATAATGCATGAACTCCCTCTTTCTTTTGTTGAGTATAAGGGTTTTAGAGAGTTAATGTATTATGCTCCACCTCTGTTTGTTTCCATGAGTAGAAACAGTTTAAAGAATGTGGTCTTTAAGATATATGATATTGAGAAGGAAAAGACCATGAAGATGATGGATGCTTATAAGAGTAGAATAGGAATAACAACTGATATGTGGACTGCAAGTGATCAAAAAAAAGGGATATATACATGGTTGTGACAACACATTTCATTGATGAGTATTGGAGATTACAAAGTCACATCTTGAGGTAAATATATCATATATGAACATGCTAATATCATACATTTAAAAGAAAAAGACTTAATTTCTTAATTACTAACTAGTGTTTGACCTTTACTATTGAATATGTTTCAGGCTCATATATGTTCCATCTCCACACACCGCTGAAGCACTTGCTGATGAGCTAGCTCCTTGTTTGATGGATTGGAATGTTGATCGTAAGTTGTCATGTGTTACTCTTGACAATTGCTCTACTAATGATGCATTGATTCCTATACTTAAAGACAAATTGGGTGTTCATAACGTGATTTCGAAAGGAAAATTATTTCATATGAGGTGCACATCACAGATTTTGAATTTGATAGTAAGAGATGGGTTAGATATGCTTGGAGATGGGATTGATAAAATTAGAAATAGTGTCACCCTTTAGTCTACTACACCTAAAAGAATTGAGATATTTGAGAGTGAAGCACGACAAATGAAAGTTTCTTATATAAGAAAATTGGTATTAGATTGTTGCACTAGATGGAATTCAATTTATTTGATGTTGTCTACTGCATTGGAATATAAAGATGTGTTTACTCGTTTGCATGTGCGTGAAAAAAGTTACAGATCTATACCTATGCATTTAGAGTGGAAGTTGGCAAGGTTGATGTGTGACCATTTAAAGTATTTCTATAAGGTGACCCAAGTGTTTTCAGGTACAAGATATCCCACTTCCAACTTGTTTTTTGCTTTGATTTGTGACTTGAGATTGGCATTGACTAAATGGTGTGATTCTCCTTATTCTAAAATAAGAGAGAGGGCATCACAAATGATAAAAAATTTTGAAAAGTACTGGGAGGTCATTCATGGTGTTTTGGCAGTGCTGCTATCTTGGATCTAAGATATAAAATACAATTGATCACATTTTTCTTTCCAAAAATTTATGGAGACAATGCTTCAAAGTATGTTGGAGATGTCAAAGACTTTATTTATGACTTAGTAGAGGAGTACAAACCTAAAGCTGCAACTGTAGGTCTAGGTGAGCAAGATGAGTCATTAGCAAGTGAGGTTCCTACGAGTGGTGGGTTGGAAAATATGACTTTTGAGTCCAACTTAGAGTATCAATCATACATTGGTTGTACTAGTAATATAGTTACCAAGTCTGAGTTAGATTTGTATTTGGAGGAACAATGTTTGAAGCACACTAGTGGCCATTTTGATATTTTGAGTTGGTGGAAGACAAATGTAGGCAAATATCCTTTGTTGGTTGAAATTGCAAAAGATATTTTGTCTCTTCCAGTTTCTACTATGGTTTCTGAGTTTGCATTTAGTACAAGTGGTAGACATTTAAGTCCCCATCGTAGCAGACTACATTCAAAGACATTGGAAGCTTTGATATGCACTCAGAATTGGTTATAGGCTCAGTCACGTGGTATTATATTCTCTTCAATGTTCAATCTATATTTTATGATATATGCATATTTCTAATACCTTTTCTTTCCTTTTTGTTTTCCTAGGTATGATTCCCGAGTGTGAGTTGGTAACGGCAGAAGAAGCAGTGTATGATGAGGATGAAGAGCCATTAGAACTATTGACATTGTCAGCTTGTTCTTGAATTGATATGGTCGAGGGGGTATAAATATTGGATACTTGGATTGTTGTTCAGTTGTTCTTGAATTGATATGGTTGGGGGGGTATAAATGTTGGATACTTGGATTGTTGTTCAGTTGTTCTTGAATTTGAAACAATAAATTTCAAATTTTTATAATAAACAATAAATTTGAAACAAAACCAGCAAACTAGCAGGCCGAACCCATTAACACGGTTACAAGTGAAGCAAAAAAAAACAAAGCTAAAACAAGCAACCTGCCAAAACGCTCGATAAAACTCGACGCGCTCCATATAGCTCGACACGAGTCGACATGTAAGTGTCGAGTGTCGGATGATGCATCATCCGACACTTGACACTTACATGTCGAATCGTGTCGGATTCACACCGACACTCGATATCAGTCTATTTTAGAAGAAATCGAGTGTCGGATGCATCATCCGACACTCGATACTTACATGTCGAGTTATGTCGAATTCACAACCGACACTCGATATCAGTCTATTTTTGAAGATATCGAGTGTCGGATGATGCACCCGACACTCGACACTAGCTTTCATCCGACATGTCGAGTTTTGTCGAGTTTTATCGAGCGTTTTGGCAGCTTGCTTGTTTTTAGCTTTGTTTAAAAAATACAAACCGAGGAAATTAAAAAAATACAAACTGGAGAAATAACTCGGGTAATTCAACTCCCCGGGACCGGAATATAACTCCCAGGCCCCGAAAATTTCCCGAAAATTTTTGGGGGCGGGGAATTGAATTCCTTGCCGGGGCCGGGGACGGGGATTGCGATCCCTAGGCTTTGGTGAGCAATGAGAAATTATTTGATGAGAGAATTAACAATTCTAAATTTTTGAGGTTAAAAAGAAACTTGTTAAGATCCAGTGTACCACTCAAATTGTTCAAACCAAGGTCAAGATTTTCAAGATTATTGAGTTCTCTAAGCTATGAATCGGGCCTTCCAATCAATTTGATCAAATATTCAAATGACTCAATTGAGTAAGGTTCTAATTTCAATTGGGATATGATCAGTGAATTAATTATCTAGTCATGATAAGATCATTAGCTTGTTTGAATTCATAAGTGAGTAAGGGATTAGACCGGTTAACTTGTTTCTGTAAAGATATAGTACTTCCAAAGAACCAAGATTTCCCAAGGAAAGAAGCTCACGTGAAATTTCATTTGTAGCTAACTGCGATAATTGATACGTGTTAGATTAGAAAGTAAAGATGGAACTGATCCTGAAAGATTACGTCCACTCATATCCAAGTCAGATAAGGATTTTAGATTACCTAATGAATTTGGAATGCCTAGCCACAACTCCTCAGGGGAATTGTTTCGTCTAAATTTTGAGAAATAGATGGCAAGATCTTCATTGCTCCCCACATCGAGAAACTGAAGGTTGGATAAACCAAAAATCTCTTAAGGGAATTCTCCTTTCAATTTGTAATATTGAAGTAATAAATAAGTCAAACAAGAACTATTCACCTGTAATTTTCCTAAAACTTTGCATCATATCCAAGGAGTTGAGATTATCTAATGAGTTTGGAATCCTACCAGAGCATATCCTCCTCGTTAGTCTCAATTCCTCAAGAACTGTTATTTTCAAATTTTGGCAAATAGATTGTAAGATCTTCAATAGACCCCATATTAAAAAACTAGAGGCTGGGTAAGAGAAAAATCTTTGAAGGGGACTCTTCTTCTAGTCTGCACGCTTCAACTGATAAATAAGTCAAAGAAGATAAATTTGCCTTAGTTTGAGGTATCAAAGAAGAAATGTTTACCTCTCTAAGATTAGCATTTTGAGATTGGTAAATGCCTTAGCTAGACTTCTGAGTAGATGACCCCAGTTTTGGTGCTCTAGATTAATTTGCGATACATTAAGAGAGACCAAATTCGAGAGCTCGAAGATCTCTTAGGGTATTTGACCAGAAAAGCCAAAACAAGAGAGATCCAAATGTTATAGCCTTGAAAGGTACATGATTCTAGATGGGGTTTTAGTGATTGAAATCATTATTAGCAAGGCTAAGCCATTCAAGATAGACAAGGTCAAAGAGGTTGTTGCTGGAGTTAATAGAACCGCAGAGGTAGCCACTAGTGAGGTCAAGCCTGGCTAGGGACATAACCAGAACTTTCACCAAGGAGGGGCAATAAATTAAAGAGCAATAAGCATAAGAATTTCCTCGAGTAATAAATATAAATACTTGATAAAAGTTCATAAAACATTCATTGATCTACAACTATCCACAACGCTTTTTCATATTTTGAAAGCGTTGTACAATGGTTTCATTTTCAATACTACTAGCTATATATTCAATCAAACTATCATTCATCCATTGGTCATCCATCCGATTTCATAATCGATTCTTCACAACATTCATAGCTGAAAATACCCTCTCACGGTAGCTGTAGCAACAGGTAGGATCAAAGCCAATGTCACAAGCATGTAAACTAGTGGATATACCTTATCTCTTTTAGTTTCAACCATAAGCCTTGCAAGATCACTAATCGATTTCAATCCTGAAAACTTGACATTAGAACGTATATCCATAATATAAATATCAAGTTGAAACTCAAGTTCCATAAGTTCTATTGTAGGGAATTGTTTAGGATAAAATTGTGTAAAAAGTACAATTATTTTCTTATCGAAAGCAAAAAATGACTTATTTTGACATAGACATGCCACACAAAGAAGTAACTCATTGTTAGCCTCATTAAAACGATTATTCAACTCTTGAAGTTACATATCTAAAATGGAATAAAATAGCTCAACACGATAATGATGCAAGTTTGTGGTTTCTTAAGCTATGAGTTGTGATCGCCTTGGATTTAGATACACATCCTACATCTTTGGAACATGAACACAACATTTGATACAAAAAGAAGTAACTTCATCAAGCAAAGAATCCCACCCACTTTCTCTCATTGTTTGCAAATGTTGTTTACATAATCTAACCAGCCATATTGCATTCACAATATCTTGATCCCTTGTTTTTAATGCTTATGACAATTCATTTGTGACACCCTTTACATCTTTCAGCAAATGAAGAGTAAACACAATATCAAATGATTGCATCCACATTAACAATGTCTTTGCTTCATATTTTTTGTTATCATTTGCTCCATCATCGCCAACTATTTCAAGTACATCAATTATTGCCGAAAACATATGAATTATGCTCACTAAAGTACTAAAATGTGAACCCACCTTGTATCTGCCTGACCATATGACCAGTGTTGTCACTGTATGTGATGCCTTTCCAAAAGCACTAGTTGCCATTTTCTTCATTTTCCTTCCAAGAAGTAACCTTGAGATAAGCAAAAGGATAAACAGAAATAGAATTAGACTTATTAATTATAAGACTTTCCTTGAACTGCAACAAGGCATGATGCTCATCATCATGACAGCGTGGGGGTTGAGATGAAGCCAAGTGAGAAAATGAAAGATGAAATAGTAAGATTGATAATTAAGCGAGTTTTTACTCATAAGCTAGATATCTTTAAGCTTAATATTTGATTAGTTTTTGAGTACTTTGATTTCTTTTTATGTGTTTTTTTATAGTTGATGGAAGAAATTGGGGCCAATGATAATTTTTGGAGAATATTGGTTGTTTATGTTGAGTTCATGCATAAATCTTGCAGATTTCATGCATAATCATGAGATAAATAATTTTGGAATTCAAATGGAGACCGAGAAGTGATATTTGTTTCTATCAATGAATGATATACCATTAATTATCTATACAATTTGTGTAACTATTGATAGATTTCTTGTGTTCAATGTGTTTTGATAGGTATATAGGTCTGATAATGATGTAAATCTGGCTTGTTAAGATAGATTATCAATACTTGAGAAAGATTAATGATTAATTGAAAAGAGAGACTAAATATATATCTCAACAATTCGTTAATATAAAAATTTATATGTAAATATATCTTAAAAAATTGAAGTAAAATTGAACGAGTGGAGTTTGGGCAAAACTACGATACAGTTACTGTACCATACAGCAACTGTGTATTTCATATAAAAATCGTAAATACATGTGTAAAAATTGTAAACGATTGAATAAAAATTGTATTTAAAAAATCGTAAATACAAAAAATATAAAAGTCGTAAATACGATTTTTTCCTCTCGCTTACGATTTTTAGACATATATTTATGATTTTAACATGCTACAATACGACCACTGTATATACTGTAGTAAGACTCGTGGAGTTTACTAATTCAAATAAAGTAGTAAATGTTAAAAAAGAAAAGTCAATAGAAGTCAATGCACCCGCTGACAATGAGTCATGCTACACTACCGAAGCAAAATCCGCTGGGAATAGTCACCAAAAGAGATTTTCCCATTGACAGCAGTCAATTCACAGGGGAGCACTTCGAAAAAAAATTTCATCTTTGCATCAGTTGAAGTCTTTAAAGTCTTCAGGTAATGAGCTTTGTGATATTACAAGTCTAGCCACCAAGCAACTTCTTTTTCCAGCTAGTCCCAAAGTCCAGCAAAATATAATAAAAGATAAATTTTAAAAAAAATGTTTCAAAATCAGAATTATAAAGGATACGATGGCATTGTATTAGTTAGAGTTGGATTAGAGTGAGAAGAGTTAGAAAAGTCGAGTCTCTCCTTTGCGTAAACACTTATCAATTTTAAAAAAGAAGCAGAGCTAGAGCTCTGATACCATTAATATTGATAAGTGCTTACACAAAAGAGAGACTCGACTCTTCTAACTCTTCTCACTCTAATCCAACTCTACTTAATACAATGTCATCATATCCTTTATATAGGCAAAGCTAGGATACTATGCTATGATGCTTCCTTATCTCTAAGGAATCTCCTTTACATGTCAATACATGACTCACTACACTTTATGTCACATCACATTACTTTACAACTCATTCCTTATCTCTAACATCATCACACTGGACACCTCATTACACGACTCATCACATAAGGACAATATTATATCATTACATTGCACACCTCACTAGCATAACTCACCTCATGCATTATTACTTTTACTTTATATCATATCATGTCATATTATGTCTCTTTCATGTCTCTTCACCAATGCTTCTGCTGGTAGGTCCACTTTGCTTCCACTTCATTGTTCATCCGAGTCAAAGAAGAAATCATTCTGCCATGGAACCTCGTTGATGTGCGGAACTTGTAGATCAAATAGTTCATTTGGCATTTGAGGTTGTGGCCAATCTTCCCATTCTTCTTCAAGATCTTCCTATGGTGGTGATAGGTGTCTATTTATGTATTACTTTCATATCAATTTGTCCATGTTTATTTACTATATTCCTTGGTATTTTTATGTTTTTGTGTGGTTTTGATGTTTGTAGGAGTTTTGGAGCAACTTGCACAAAAATGGAGTAAAACCCTTCATTTTCACCTCTGCTAATCAACCAATTTCTCGGAGTTGATTGTATCGATATACAATTAACCGGATAACATGCTATATACCATTGAAAAGCTCTCGAAGTCTATTTTCTGGAGAAATTTACGGTTCACGAATTTATGTAGTGTACCGAAAGTTGTGATAAAAATGGTATGAGAAGTGTATATTTGTAATTCCACATATCACTGTAGCATGTTATTAAATACGGGGCACTGTAGCAAGTTACTGTAGCAGAGTATATAAACATATTTTAGGGTTTTATTTTCATAACTTGAAGAGGGGAGAACGTGGTAGAGGCTGCAGCTCTGGATTTCTTTCATTTCTTGGAGTTCTTGAAGGAGAAAGAAAGCTTGGAAAGAGGAAGAACTACAATCTAAGAGAATTACATCAAATTTGCTAAGTTTTTCCCTTCCCTTTCATTTTCTGGAATGTCTCCATGTTGTATTGTATTTACCACGTTTTTGAACATGTGTAACTGAATCTGAATTGGTTGAGGGTGATTTCAAAGCCCTTGATATGGTTTTTGTAAGTTGATTGTGTAAGGAATTGTTATCCAATTCTCTAATTGAAGTTGCTTGTATTTTCCCATATTTAATGCTTATGATTGCTTGCTGATTGTATTTGAGTGGCCAACTGAATATAATCTGGTTGTGATTTATTGCTAGACTAGAAATCTTGATCCGTAATTGTCTTGAATTTCTAAACATTAGTAGCAAAATTGTGATCAGAGATTGCAATTGGAAAATACAACCTAGGTTAAATAATCCGAACCTGTGTGATTATTGCTTAGATCAACCTATCTTTCTTATCGTAATGTCTCCATTGAATTAAACTCAGAGAGCTTGTTCTAGGTTGTTTAATGGATAGAGATTAAATAAAGAGCTTGTTTTATTTAACAACAAAGTAAGGAAAGATTAGGATAACAGAGCTTGTTGTTATCTACGGTTGATAATTTCAATGGTGTGATTGGACGACAATTCTATGATTAATTCGCAAATCCATATCTTGTGGCAGAGAAGGATCCCTTAACCAGGTTCCTCTCATTGATTTTTCACTCAAATTAACTTTCTGTTTTGTTATTCTTCATTTGCATTCTTAGTTCATTTAGTTAATCATTCAACAAAACCTCCCTTATTTAGTTTATTGTTGCTGAAAAATAACAAATTCAATTAGAATCAATCCTCGTGGGAATGATATCTTACTCATCACTTTATTACTTGTGCGACTACTATACTTGCTAGTTTCGAACACATCAGGTGGTGAAGGATTTTGAATCTCATTAGCTCTTCCTTGTCTGCGAAGCCATTCATGATAATTATGCCGATATTCTTGAATTGAATCATCATCTAAGCTGTCATTCAAGAGCTGTAGATTCCTTATCCTCTCTTTGTAATAGAGATCTGGAGAGTTGAGGACATTGTCTGAAACAGGACTGTGAGTACAATAAAGCAATGGCATATGATAGACTTCTGCTAATCTTTTTCTTGCATGCAGACATCCTTCCCAACACGTATGGATATCATCACTCATATGATCATGGATAATTGACTCAACAAATGGCTTTCTTGTTCTTCCCCATATGCCTCTTAGCTGAAAAATAATTATCATTTTGTGAACAATTTGAAATCCACCTTTGAGCGTCAGTGTCAAGAGATCTTCAAAGATTGGAGAGAACATTCTATCAAACCATCGATTAGGATTATACCTTCTGCTCCTATGAATCATTACAGGATCAAATACCATAGCTATTGAATATAGGTTGAACAATAACCAATAGGAATAGTATCCAAGAGAAGAAGCTTCAGGTATAACTGAATGACCCTAAGTTATGTCTTCATCATGAACAGCATGAAAATTTGGAGAGATCTGTAGATCGTTTCGAAAACTTGATCTGGATTTGGTAAAAGAGAAAGTAATTGAAACTTTCTTTTCTCTGTGCTAGGGCATATTATGCACTGATCTAAGAGATCCCACGTTTTTTGATAAGTTTTGACTGATGTTTTCGGATAGTCACGTGCATAGAACACCCGATCTTCAATATCTGCTTTGATTTATGGAGGCAATAGAGAACAGAATAGTGGAAGATCATAAGAGTAACCTTTTTCTTGAAAATTGTTTTGCCTTTATAATCTTCTAGGGTTACAGGAAGTTTTCTTTTTCTGAGACCTTCCTGCCTTCTATCAAAAGCATCCTGACCAAGCATGTATGGCTTAGATGAACTAGAAGTCATTGTTATTACTTGAATTGATCTAGGAATTGGTCTGGAGAGAAAATCTGCTACAACGTTTGATTCACCTTTGATGTAGCGAATAGTAAACTTGAATCTCGAGAGAGACTCTGACCATCTAGCAAGCTGAGGATCTGGAATTTGGCTTCTCTTCCTCTGAGCAATCTTTTAAAATATTTGTAGTCTGTTTCTACTACAAATTCTTCAAGAGAGAGATAGAATTTGAATTTCTTGATAGCGTTGATGACTGCTAACACCTCTTTCTTGGATGAAGGATAATGTTATTGCGAGTCAGAGAATTGCTCGGATTTATATGCACAAATTCTTCTATAGCTTCCTTCCTGTTCGAGCAGCACTGCTGCCCAAAATTTGTCACTTACGTCTGTCTGTAGGATGAGTTGTCCCTTGTTAGGAAGCTTTAAAGGAGGAAGAGACCTGCATTTTTCTTTCAAATCAATCACAGCTTGAGTTGCTTCATCTGACCATGCTACTGCTCCCTTCTTGATATGTCTTGAGATTTGGCTAGTGTATCTGGATAAATTCTTTATATAATCTCCTGCATAATTGACAATTCCCAAGAATTGTTGAATCATCTTTCTGCTTGTCAACTTATCAGGGAACAAGAATATCTTTTCAGCAATATATGGCATTGGAGTAGTGTAGCCATCTTTAATATGCAATCCAAGAAAATCTACTTCTGGGATTCCAGTTAACATCTTTCTTTCAGATAAGACCAAGCCATGTTCAAAAGTTAAACTTTTGAACTGTTTAAGATGCTGGACATGATCTTCTTCATTATTGCTGAAGATAAGGACATCATCAACGTATACAAGACAAAATTTAATTATGTCTTTGTACACATCATCCATTCTATGCTGATATTCTGAAGGAGCATTCTTTAGACCGAAAAGTATCGCATTCCACTCATAGTGTCTATGTGGCACTATGAAAGCTGTTTTGTAACGGTCTTCTTTTTTGACTCCAACTTGTCAAAATCCTGACTTCATATCGAACTTTAAATAGATCTTTAAATTAGCCATCCTCTTTAAGAGACAAATCTTTTTTGGAACAAGATATCGAATATCACGCAAACAATCATTGAGCTTTCTGTAATCAATACAGAATCTTTTCTTTCCACGAACACGTTCTGCTTGATTGTTAACATAGGAAGCTTGACTTGCCCATTTAGATTTTGAAGGTCTAACGAGATCTACTTTGAGAAGCTCAGAGATTTCTTCTCTACAAAGATCTTCATCATGGGGCAATCCCGGATGTGAAGCTGCTTGATAAGGCATTTTCCAATTGTCTTTATATGGAAGAGAAACAGAGTATTATTCTCGTGACCAAAACTTATTTGGAACATCTCCACAGCATTCGAGAAGTTCTTTGTGCTCTGTTTCAAACTCTTGCGCCAGAGATTTAACATTTTCACCCCTCTTGGAGATAGAGAATTTCTCTATCCATAAAATAAGACAAGAACGAGAGCTCTGAGTGATAGGATTAAGCATAGTGAATGCAAATCCTTCAGAATGAAAAGTGAATGGAGAGAAAATACTTAGAAAATCCATCCCAGGCAATAGATCTTCTCCTGATTGATCAAATGCAAAAAAAAGCTATGCCTTTTATAAAATGACGAGAGATTAATAGCTCTAATGCATTTGCTACTTTGAAATAAATCTCCACTAGCGGCTGAAAAACAAACTGTTATAGGAATGAATAGAGACTTTAGAAGACAGCTGCTATGAATGATAGAGGAAACCGCTCCTGTATCGATAAGTGCAGAAAGAGCAACTTGTTCTTGATCAGAAATTTGAAGTACTACTTTGACATATGGCCGAAAAATTGGACCTGATTGCATAGTTAGATTAATAGGTACTTCACGAGGAATGTTCATGATGACTTCAGATTCATTGCCAGGTTTACCTTCTGAATTTTCTGACTGGACCTCAATTGAGAACAAAGCATCATCTGGATCATCTGACCAATAGTACCAATCTTCTAAAAATTCTGACTGATCGACAAGTTGAAGAAGCCGAATAGGAGCTCTCTTTCTCTTCTTGCATTGATTGGTAAAATGTCCCTTCTTGCCACAAATAAAACATTTGCCTGATTGCTTTAGAAACTTTCGCTTTTTGACAAAACGATACTTGGTATTTTTGTTCTGCTTCCAGGGCTTGGAAAATTTCTTCTTAGAATTCTTCTCTTTTTTGCACTTGCAAGGCGATTGATGCGAATATCTAAATTCTTGTGGCTTTTTGTTGCAGTAGTTTGCAAGAGAAGTTTTCTCGATGTGCTTCATGTTCTTTTTGAGATCTTGATTGAGACAATGAGTTTGAATCACCTCTGTGGCTAACTGATATAAGCTGGCAAGGCTATAAGGTGCAAAATCAGTTATGTCGTCCACCTTTAATTTTGCTTCAAGCATTTCTGCTATTGCGCCTGGCATATTAAGAACAAAAGTTCTTTCGATTGTATCCGTCTGCTTGTTGAATTTGAAGTAAAGGAATTCCTGTCTGAGAAAATATTGCTCAAGCATTCGAACATCACAGCACTTGTTCTGAAGATATTCTTTCTCAGAAATTTCGTTTTCACGATCTCGAGTACCGAAGAAATGAGCAACCATATATTTGATTAATTCATTATATGGCTGATCACGACTAAGGCTATACTCTTTTTCTGCTAGAATAAATGTATCCGCCCACCATCTTCTCAAGGATCCGAGAAATCCCAAGATAAGTCGAAGAGTGACTGCTCTTTTACTAAGATGTGGAGCACGTTGAATTTCTCCTTCTACCCAAGCTAGCATCTTTTCAAAATATACTAGTGTTTCTTCTGGCTTTAGACCATCAATATTCCAAAAAAATTTTACATTTGGAGCATTAGGCACTTGAATATGAACATCGAGCTCTTCTTGATTTTCTTGATTTTGGTTATCACCAAAATTTGATGAAGAAGATACTCCTAATGTTTCTTCTCTGTTTGTATCTGGTCTGAACTGAGGAGTTTGTTGCCTGAACCTGCCAATAGTATCAATATATGTTGGAGTTGCAAAGATATAAGGCTGCTCCATCATGACTGGTTCAACAACTGAAGAAGAAGAAGAATCTGAAGAATTGTTTGATTCCTCTGATGTAGAATCAAATTGATCATCATCCCAACCAGAGGCATGCATAGGCCAAGGCTGCACAGGTGGCATATCATAGTTTCTCCAAAAGCCTTTTAATACTGTTACCAGCAGGACTTTCTTCCCAAATATCTGAATTCTTTCTTGGCTTATCTTTCTTCCAAGAAATCCTCTTTTTCTTCTTTTGCTCAAAGTATCTTTGCTGCTCATCACGAATTTGTTTAAGTAGTCACTGTCTACGCCAGTGCTGAGAATCATGTTGATTGGACGAGGCTTTTCATGAGCATCTGAAAGTTGCTTGACTTTAGCCTGTGAACTTTCTTCAATCTCCTAAGTATCTCATGAAGTTCTTGCTTTATCTGCTCCTGCTGCTCAGCAATAGCTTCTAATGCTTTGTTTTATTCTAAAGCATTAGTGTTCTGCTAGTTGATCGCCTTTTCAATAGGACCGAACTATGTTGGATCTAGCTTTTGAACAATCCAGCTTCCAGCAACATAATTTTCAGAGACATTAGAGACAAAATCATTTTCTGGAAATTTGAACATATTGATAGACCCGCCATATCTCACTAACTGAGATCTAAGAAGCAAATGAGTTCTAGGCATATGAGTGCAAGATCTAGGATTCTTACCTTCTAGCTGGCACTTTTCACAAGGATAGATAGGAATTGATTCTCTTGGAAAAGAAACTAAAGTTCTTCCAGCAGACAGCTTTTCTATTTTTGGCTTGTCATGGACAGTTTAAGGCTTGTTACTCTGCTCATGCTCATTAATCCATTTGGGAGGAAAAATGAGCTGATTTTGTTTGAAAGTTTGAGGCTGAATGATTATACCATTACCATTGAGTCTAGTAATAGGCATATTTGTGTGGTTCAAGGAAAAGAGATGTGTTTGGACTTTATCGGTCATGGAATGATGAATTTCAAGAGCTGACTAATTGGGATTCATTTCTAATCCATGTATCTGGATCATAACTTTGATAGTGTTTGGCAAAGTAGGCTTAGAAATATCAAGGGTAAAGTTAGGTTCAACTTGTATAACAACATGACCTTGATTAAGACCTACCTCAATGGCTGATATCAAAGCTTTTTCAAAAGATTGCCAACGAGTATCTAAGACAGCAATAAAACAAGTAACATTTTTACCACCAAGGAATAATGGTTGCAATTCTATTCGAATTGCTCCCAGATGAATTCCACGATAGCCTTCACGACAATATCTTTGTACATCTGGTGCAAAAATAATAGGAAGATAGGTTTCTAAAGAACTATAAGAAATAGACTGGACTGACACTTTAGATGACTTATACATAGACTTGAGCTTGGGAGCTCTAAAAGTAACAAGGTTTTTTAGTTTAGGAATAAGAATATTGACAGCATAGAACTTATAAGGATTGAGAAGATCTAGATGAAATGGATGTAGAGAGTTGGGTTAGTATCTGACTCATACTCTACTTCTTAATGGAAGTTTGTGACCGAACTAGAAGAAGAAGGAATTTCTGAAGAAGACTTTGAAAATTCAATCTTTGCTATCTCTTGGTTATCCATAGTCCTTATGTTGCCTCTCTCGGTCTTACTATAAAAGAAGAATATAGATATAACTTTTCTTGTGGATTTTAGCTTTTTTCACATGCCTCCTTGGCTTTCTTTAGAGCATTCACATCACAACAAAAAAGTAACTCAATCTATATTTCTTCACACTGGATAGCCTCAACTGAATCACAACTTCTAACTCAGAAATTCGTAAGATCTCAAAATCATAAAATTCAACCGACGGTAGGGCCGAACTGAGAAAACTTTATTATTTTGAACCCTACACTTCAACTCCTTTTGGGAGGAAAGGCTCTAATACCATAAAACAAAAAAAAAAAAAGTAGGGCTAGAGCTCTGATACCATTAATATTGATAAGTGTTTACACAAAGGAGAGACTCGACTCTTCTAACTCTTCTCACTCTAATCCAACTCTACCTAATGAGACATGATGTGATACAAAGTAAAAGTAATGAGTCATGCTAGTGAGATGTGCAATGTAATGATGTAATATTATCCTTATGTGATGAGTCATGTAGTAAGGTGTTTAGTGTGATGATGTTAGAGATAAAGTATGAGTTATAAAGTAATGTGATGTGACATAAAGTGTGGTGAGTTATGTATTAACGTGTAAAGGAGATTCCTTAGAGATAAGAAAGCATCTTAGCATAGTATCCTAGCTTTGCCTATATAAAGGATACGATGGCATTGTATTAGGTAGAGTTGGATTAGAGTGAGAAGAGTTAGAAGAGTCGTCTCTCCTTTGTGTAAACACTTATCAATATTAATGGTATCAAAGCTCTAGCTCTACTTCTTTTTATTTTATGGTATCAGAGCCTTTCCTCCCAAAAGGAGTTGAAGTGTAAGGTTCAAAATAATAAAGTTCTCTCATTTTGGCCCTGCCGTTGGTTGAATTTTATTATTTTGAGATCTTACGAATTTCTGAGTTAGAAGTTGTGATTCAGTTGAGGCTATCCAGTGTGAAGAAATATAGATTGAGTCACTTTTCTGTTGTGGTATGAATGCTCTAACGAAAGCCAAGGGGGCATGTGAAGAGAGCTAAAATCCACAAGAAAAGTTATATCTATATTCTCCTTTTGTAGTAAGACCTAGAGACGCAACATAAGGACTATGGATAACCAAGAGATAACAAAGACTGAATTTTCAAAGTCTTATTCAGAAATTCCTTCTTCTTCTAGTTCGGTCACAAACTTCCATTAAGAAGCATTAGAAGCTATCGCTGAGCAGTAAGAGCAGATAAAGGAAGAACTTCATGAGATACGCAGGAGATTGAAGAAAGTTCACAGGCTTACAGTCAAGCAACTTTTAGATGCTCATGAAAAGCCTCGTCCAAACGACATGATTACCAGCACTGACGTAGACAGTGACTACTTTCTTAAACAAATTCGTGAAGAGCAGCGGAGATACTTTGAGCAAAAGAAGAAAAAGAAGAAAAAGAAGATTTCTTGGAAGAAAGATAAGCCAAGAAAGAATTCAGATATTTGGAAAAAAAGTCCTACTAGCAACAGTATTAAAGGCTTTTGGAGAAACTATGATATGCCACCTGTGCAGCCTTGGCCTATTCATGGCTCTGGTTGGGATGATGATCAATCTGATTCTACATCAGAAGAATCAAACAATTCTTCAGATTCTTCTTCTTCCTCAGTTGTTGAACCAGTCATGATAAAGTAGCCTCATATCCCTGTAACTCCAACATATGTTGATACTACTGGCAGATTCAGGCAACAAACTCCTCAGTTCAGACCAGATACAAGCAGAGGAGAAACATCAGGAGTATCTTCTACATCAAATGTTGGTGATAACCAAAATCAAGAATATCAAGAAGAGCTCGATGTTCAAATTCAAGTGCCTAATGCTCCAAATGTAAAAAAATTTTGGAATATTGATGGTCTAAAGCCAGAAGAAAGACCAGCAGAAGGAGAAATTCAACGTGCTCCACATCTTAGCAAAAGAGCAGTCACTTTTCGACTTATCTCACGATTTCTCGGTTCCTTGAAAAGATGGTGGGCGGATACATTTACTCCAACAGAAAAAGAGTATATCCTTAGTCGTGATCAGCCATATAATGAATTAATAAAATATATGGTTGCTCATTTCTTTGGTACTCGAGATCGTGAAAGCGAAATTTCTGAGAAAGAATATCTTTAGAACAAGTGTTGTGATGTTCAAATGCTTGAGCAATATTTTCTTAGACATGAATTTCTTTACTTCAAATTCAACAAGCAGACGGATACAATCAAAAGAACTTTTGTTCTTAATATGCCAGGCACAGTAGCAGAAATGCTTGAAGCAAAATTAAAGGCAGATGGCATAACTGATCTTGCACCTTATAGCTTTGCCAGCTTATATCAGTTAGCCACAGAGGTGATTCAAACTCATTGTCTCAATCAAGATCTTAAAAAGTACATGAAGCAGATCGAGAAAACTTCTTTTGCAAAATACTGCAACAAAAAGCCGCAAGAATTTGGATGTTCGCATCAATTGCCTTGCAAGTGCAAAAAAGAGAAGAATTCTAAGAAGAAATTTTCCAAGCCCTAGAAGCAGAACAAAAATGCCAAGTATCATTTTGTCAAAAAGCGAAAGTTTCCAAAGCAATCAGGCAAATGTTTTATTTGTGGTAAGAAGGGACATTTTATCAAGCAATGAAAGAAGAGAAAGAAAGCTCCTATTCGACTTCTTCAACTTATCGATCAACCAAAATTTTTAAAAGATTGGTACTGTTGGTCAGAAGATCTAGATGATGCTTTGTTCTCAATTGAGGTCCAGTCAGAAAATTCAGAAGGTGAAACTGGCAATGAATCTGAAGTCATCATGAACAATCCTCGTGAAGTACCTATTGATCTAACTATGCAGTCAGGTCCAATTTTTTGGCCGTATGTCAAAGTAGTACTTCAAATTTCTGATCAAGAACAAGTTGCTCTCTCTGCACTTATCCATACAGGAGCGGTTTCCTCTATCATTCATAGCAACTGTCTTCCAAAATCTTTGTTCATTCCTACAGCAATTCGTTTTTCAGTCGCTAGTGGAGATTTGTTTCAAAGTAGCAAATGCACCAGAGCTATTAATCTATTGTCATTTCATAAAAGGCATAGCTTTTTTGCATTTGATCAATCAGGCGAAAATCTATTGCTTGGGATGGATTTTCTAAGCATTCTCTACCCATTCACTTTTCATCCTGAAGGATTTGCATTCACTATGCTTGATCCTATCACTCAGAACTCTCGTTCTTGTCTTATTCCATGGATACAGAAATTCTCCATCTCCAGGAGGGGCGAAAATGTCAAATCTCTCGAGCAAAAGTTCGAAACAGAGCGCAAAGAACTTCTCGAATGTTGTGGAGATGTTCCAAATAAGTTTTAGTCACGAGAACAGTACTTTGCTTCTCTTCCATACAAAGACAATTGAGAAATGCCTCATCAAACAGCTTCACATCCGGGATTGCCCCATGATGAAGATCTCTGTAGAGAAGAAATCTCTGAGCTTCTCAAAATAGATCTCGTCAGACCTTCAAAATCTGAATGGGCAAGTCAAGCTTCCTATGTCAACAATCGAGCAAAACGTGGTCCTGAAAAGAAAAGATTCTGTATTGATTACAGAAAGCTCAATGACTGTTTGCATGATATTTGATATCCTGTTCTAAGAAAGATTTGTCTCTTAAAGAGGATGGCTAATTCAAAAATCTATTCAAAGTTTGATATGAAGTCAAGATTTTGGCAAGTTGGAGTCAAAAAAGAAGATCATGACAAAACCGCTTTCATAGTGTCACATGGACACTATGAGTGGAATGTGATGCCTTTCGGTCTCAAGAATGCTCCTTCAGAATATCAGTACAGAATGGATGATGTGTACAAAGACATAATTAAATTTTATCTTGTATACATTGATGATGTCCTTATCTTCAGCAATAATGAAGAAGATCATGTCCAGCATCTTAAACAGTTCAAAAGTTTAACTTTTGAACATGGCTTGGTCTTATCTGAAAGAAAGACGTTAATTGGAATCCCAGAAGTAGATTTTCTTGGATTGCATACTAAAGATGGCCATACTACTCTAATGCCACATATTGTTGAAAATATATTCTTGTTCCCTGATAAGTTGACAAGCAAAAAGATGATTCAACAATTCTTGGGAATTGTCAATTATGCAGGAGATTATATAAAGAATTTGTCTAGATACACAAGCCAAATCTCAGGACATATCAAGAAATGAGCAGTAGCATGGTCAGATAAAGCAACTCAAGCTGTGATTGATTTGAAAGAAAAATGTAGGTCTCTTCCTCCTTTAAAGATTCCCAACAAGGGACAACTCATCCTACAGACAGACGCAAGTGACAAATTTTGAGGAGCAGTGCTACTCGAACAGGAAGGAAGCTACAGAAGAATTTGTGCATATAAATCCGGGCAATTCTCTGACTCTCAACAACACTACCCATCATCCAAGAAAGAGGTGTTAGCAGTCATCAACGCTATCAAGAAATTCCAATTCTATCTCTCTCTTAAAGAATTTGTAGTAGAAACAGACTACAAATATTTTGAAGGATTGTTCAGACGAAGAGAAGGTGAAATTCTAGATCCTCAGCTTGCTAGATGGTCAGACTCTCTCTCGAGATTCAAGTTCACTGTTCGCTACATCAAAGGTAAATCAAACGTTGTAGCAGATTTTCTCTCAAAACCAATTCCTAGACCAATTCAAGTAATAATAATGGCTTCTAGTTCATCTAAGCCATACATGCTTGGTTAGGATGCTTTTGATAGAAAGTAGGAAGGTCTCAGAAAAAGAAAACTTCTTGTAACCCTAGATGAGTATAAAGGCAAAACAATTGTCGAAGAAAAAGGTTACTATTATGATCTTCCACTATTCTGTTCTCTATTCCCTCCATAAATCAAAGTAGATATTGAAGATCGGGTGTTCTATGCACGTGACTATCCAGAAACATCAGTCAAAACTTATGGAAGAACGTGGGATCTCTTAGATCAATGCATGATGTACCCTAGCACAGAGAAAAGAAAGTTTCAATTACTTTCTCCTTTACCAAATCCAGATCAAGTTTTTGAAATGGTCTACCAAATCTCTCCAAATTTTCACGCTGTCCATGATGAAGACACAACTTGAGGTCATTTAGTTATACCTGAAGCTTCTTCTCTTAGATACTACTCCTATTGGTTATTGTTCAACCTATATCCAATAGCTATGGCATATAATAGACTGTGAGTACAATAAAACAATGGCATATAATAGACTTCTGCTAATATTTTTCTTGCATGCAGACATCCTTCCCAACACATATGGATATCGTCACTCATATGATCATGGATAATTGGCTCCACAAATGGCTCTCTTGTTCTTCCCCAAATGTCTCTTAGCTGAAAAATAATTATCATTTTGTGGACAATTTGAAATCCATCTTTGAGCGTCAGTGTCAAGAGATCTTCAAAGATTGGAGAGAACATTCTATCAAACCATCGATTAGGATTATACCTTCTGCTCCTGTGAATTATTACAGGTTCAAATACCATAGCTATTGAATATAGGTTGAACAATAACCAATAGGAATAGTATCCAAGAGAAAAAGCTTCAGGTATAACTGAATGACCCCAAGTTGTGTCTTTATCATAGACAGCATGAAAATTTGGAAAGATCTGGTAGACCGTTTCGAAAACTTGATCTGGATTTAGTGAAGGAGAAAGTAATTGAAACTTTCTTTTCTCTGTGCTAGGGCACATCATACATTGATCTAAGAGATCCCACGTTCTTCCATAAGTTTGGACTGATATTTCTGGATAGTCACGTGCATAGAACACCCTATCTTCAATATCTGCTTTGATTTATAGAGGCAATAGAGAACAGAATAGTGGAAGATCATAAGAGTAACCTTTTTTCTTCGACAATTGTTTTGCCTTTATAATCTTTTAGGGTTACAGGAAGTTTTCTTTTTCTGAGACCTTCCTACCTTCTATCAAAAGCGTCCTGACCAAGCATGTATGGCTTAGATGAACTAGAAGCCATTGTTATTACTTGAATTGGTCTAGGAATTGGTCTGGAGAGAAAATCTGCTACAACGTTTGATTCACCTTTGATGTAGCGAACAGTGAACTTGAATCTCGAGAGAGACTCTGACCCTCTAGCAAGCTGAGGATCTGGAATTTCGCCTTCTCTTCCTCTAAGCAATCCTTCAAAATATTTATAATCTGTTTCTACTACAAATTCTTCAAGAGAGAGATAGAATTGGAATTTCTTGATAGCGTTGATAACTGCTAACACTTCTTTCTCGGATGAAGGATATGTTGTTGCGAGTCCGAGAATTGCTCGGATTTATATGCACAAATTTTTCTGTAGCCTCCTTCCTGTTCGAGCAGCACTGTTCCCCAAAATTTGTCACTTACGTCTGTCTGTAGGATGAGTTGTCCCTTGTTAGAAATCTTTAAAAGAGGAAAGAACTGCATTTTTCTTTCAAATCAATCACAGCTTGAGTTACTTCATCTGACCATGCTACTGCTCCCTTCTTGATATGTCTTGAGATTTGGCTAGTATATCTAGACAAATTCTTTATATAATCTCTTGTATAGTTGACAATTCCCAATAATTGTTGAATCATCTTTCTGCTTGTCAACTTATCAGGGAACAAGAATATCTTTTCAGTAATATATGGCATTGGAGTAGTGTAGCCATCTTTAATATGCAATCCAAGAAAATCTACTTCTGGGATTCCAATTAACATCTTTCTTTCAGATAAGACCAAGCCATGTTCAAAAGTTAAACTTTTGAACTGTTTAAGATGCTGGACATGATCTTCTTCATTATTGCTGAAGATAAAGACATCATCAATGTATACAAGATAAAATTTAATTATGTCTTTATACACATCATCCATTCTGTGCTAATATTTTGAAGAGCATTCTTGAGACCGAAAGGTATCACATTCCACTCATAGTGTCCATGTGGCACTATGACAGCTGTTTTGTAACGATCTTCTTTTTTGACTCCAACTTGCCAAAATCCTGACTTCATATCGAACTTTAAATAGATCTTTGAATTAGCCATCCTCTTTAAGAGACAAATCTTTCTTGGAATAGAATATCGAATATCACGCAAACAGTCATTAAGCTTTCTGTAATCAATACAGAATCTTTTCTTTTCACGAACATGTTCTGCTCGATTGTTGACTAGAAAACTTGACTTGCCCATTCAGATTTTGAAGGTCTGATGAGATCTATTTTGAGAAGCTCAGAGATTTCTTCTCTACACAGATCTTCATCATGGGGCAATCCCGGATGTGAAGCTGTTTGATGAGGCATTTCCCAATTGTCTTTGTATGGAAGAGAAACAAAGTATTGTTCTCGTGATCAAAACTTATTTGGAACATCTCTACAGCATTCGAGAAGTTCTTTATGCTCTGTTTCAAACTTTTGCGCCAGAGATTTAACATTTTCACCCCTCCTGGAGATGGAGAATTTCTCTATCCACGGAATAAGACAAGAACGAGAGTTTTGAGTGATAGGATCAAGCATAGTGAATGTAAATCCTTCAGGATGAAAAGTGAACGGAGAGAGAATGCTTAGAAAATCCATCCCAAGCAATAGATCTTCGCCTGATTGATCAAATACAAAAAAGCTATGCCTTTTATGAAATGGCAATAGATTAATAGCTCTAGTGCATTTGCTACTTTGAAATAAATCTTCACTAGCGACTGAAAAACGAGCTGTTGTAGGAATGAACAAAGATTTTGGAAGACAGTTGCAATGAATGATAGAGGAAACCGCTCTTGTATCGATAAGTGTAGAGAGAGCAACTTGTTCTTGATCAGAAATTTGAAGTACTACTTTGATATATGACCGAAAAATTGGACCTGACTGCATAGTTAGATTAATAGGTACTTTACGAGGAATGTTCATGATGACTTCAGATTCATTGCCAGGTTTACCTTCTGAATTTTTTGACTGGACCTCAATTAAGAACAAAACATCATCTGGATCATCTGACCAATAGTACCAATCTTCTAAAATTCTGGCTGATCAACAAGTTGAAGAAGCCGAATATGAGCTCTCTTTCTCTTCTTGCATTGCTTGGTAAAATGTCCCTTCTTGCCACAAATAAAACATTTGCCTGATTGCTTTGAAAACTTTCGCTTTTTGACAAAACGATATTTGGTATTTTTGTTCTGCTTCCAGGGCTTGAAAATTTTCTTCTTAGAATTCTTCTCTTTTTTGCACTTGCAAGGCGATTGATGCGAACATCCAAATTCTTGTGGGTTTTTGTTGCAGTATTTTGCAAGAGAAGTTTTCTCGATCTGCTTCATGTGCTTTTTGATATCTTGATTGAGACAATGAGTTTGAATCACCTCTGTGGCTTACTGACATAAGCTGGCAAGGCTATAAGGTGCAAAATCAGTTATGCCATCTGCCTTTAATTTTGCTTCAAGCATTTCTGCTATTAGGCTTGGCATATTAAGAACAAAAGTTCTTTTGATTGTATCCGTCTGCTTGTTGAATTTGAAGTAAAGGAATTCCTGTCTGAGAAAATATTGCTCAAACATTTGAACATCACAGCACTTGTTCTGAAGATATTCTTTCTCAGAAATTTCGCTTTCACTATCTCGAGTACTAAAGAAATAAGCAACCATATATTTGATAAATTCATTATATGGCTGATCACGACTAAGGATATACTCTTTTTCTGGTAGAGTTTGTCTCAAGAATGCTCATTCAGAATATCAACATAGAATGGATGATGTGTACAAAGACATAATTAAATTTTGTCTTGTATACATTGATGATGTCCTTATCTTCAGCAATAATGAACAAGATCATGTCTAGCATCTTAAACAGTTCAAAAGTTTAACTTTTGAACATGGCTTAGTCTTATCCGGAAGAAAGATGTTAATTGGAATCCCAGAAGTAGATTTTCTTGGATTGCATATTAAAGATGGTTGTATTACTCCAATGCCACATATTGTTGAAAATATATTCTTGTTCCCTGATTAGTTGGCAAGCAGAAAGATGATTCAACAATTCTTGGGAATTGTCAATTATGCAGGAGATTATATAAAGAATTTGTCCAGATACACAAGCCAAATCTCAAGACATATTAAGAACGAAGTAGTAGCATAGTCAGATGAAGCAACTCAAGTTGTGATTGATTTGAAAGAAAAATGCAGGTCTCTTCCTCCTTTAAAGATTCCCAATAAGGGACAACTCATCCCACAGACAGACGCAAGTGACAAATTTTGGGGAGCAGTGCTACTCGAACAGGAAGGAAGCTATAGAAGAATTTGTGCATACAAATCCGAGCAATTCTCTAACTCGCGACAACATAATCCTTCATCCAAGAAAGAGGTGTTAGCAGTCATCAACGCTATCAAGAAATTCCAATTTTATCTCTCTCTTGAAGAATTTGTAGTAGAAACAGACTACAAATATTTTGAAGGATTGCTCAGAAGAAGAGAAGGCGAAATTCCAGATCCTCAGCTTGCTAGATGGTCAAAGTCTCTCTCAAGATTCAAGTTCACAGTTCACTATATCAAAGATGAATCAAACATTGCAGCAGATTTTCTCTCCAGACCAATTCAAGTAATAACAATAGCTTCTAGTTCATCTAAGCCATACATGCTTGATCAAGATGCTTTTGAAAGAAGGCAGGAAGGTTTTAGAAAAAGAAAACTTCCTGTAACCCTAAAAGATTATAAAGGCAAAACAATTGTTGAAGAAAAAAGTTACTCTTATGATCTTCCACTATTCTGTTCTCTAGTGCCTCTAGAAATCAAAGCAGATATTGAAGATCGAGTGTTCTATGCACATGACTATCCAGAAACATCAGTCAAAACTTATGAAAGAATGTGGGATCTCTTAGATCAATACATGATGTGCCCTAGCACAAATAAAAAGAAAGTTTCAATTACTTTCTCCTTCACCAAATCCAGATCAAGTTTTTGAAACGATCTACCAGATCTCTCCAAATTTTCATGCTGTCCATGATGAAAACACAACTTGGGGTCATTCAATTATACCTGAAGCTTCTTCTCTTGGATACTATTCCTATTGGTTATTGTTCAACCTATATCCAATAGCTACGGTATTTGATCCTGTAATAAGTAGAAGGTATAATCATAATCGATGGTTTGATAGAATGTCCTCTCCAATCTTTGAAGATCTCTTGACACTGACACTCAAAGGTGGATTTCAAATTGTCCACAAAATGATAATTATTTTTCAGCTAAGAGACATTTGGGGAAAAACAAGAGAGCCATTTGTCGAGCCAATTATCTATGATCATATAAGTGACAATATCCATACGTGTTGGAAAAGATGTCTGCATGTAAGAAAAAGATTAGCAGAAGTCTATCATATGCCATTGCTTTATTGTACTCACAGTCCTGTTTCAGACAATGTCTTCAACTCTCCAGATCTCCATTACAAAGAGAAGATAAGAAATCCACAGCTCTTGAATGACAGCTCAAATAATTATTCAATTCAAGAATTTCAGCATGATTACTATGAATGACTTCGCAGACAATAAAGAGCTAATGAGATTCAAAATCCTTCACCACCATGGGACGATCTTAAAGAAGAATAGGAAGATTGGCGTATAACAGTTTGTGATTCATAAATAATTAGTAAATCATATCAATGAGTCCGACTTCATTAAAATATTAATTTTTCTCTTTTTGGTGGATTAGTTTTTATAGAATTAAAAAAGAAAGATAATATTTTAATAATATATACAAAATTGATTACTTTTCACGATTTAATTTGTGAAAATATATTAAAGAATCTATAGCAAAAAGATTATGAATTAATTTTGTAAAAATCATGAATTTTTTCAATTAAACCTTATCTTAAAAAAAAAAGGTTAACATACAATTTCAATCCTTAAAAAATTGGAGGTGGGGTTTACACAACAATTTGGTTAGACTTCAACCAACATTACTCTTCCCTTAATTTGCACATAGCACAGCCTCAAAAGCCCAGCCTAGCCCACACCAGCCCAACCCTGATACAGTTTTTTGAAGGATAATAATATCCAAGTATAGACAATAAATTTAATCGTAATAATGTGTAAGCGAAAAATCTATATCATTTTAGCATCAATTTTTTTGTTAAGGTTATTTTAGAATATTGCTATCAATCTTTACAAGAAATTAACTTCAAAACTATTTCCGAAAATAAGCGATTTGTAGATGATATTTCGATCTCAAAACATTTAACAGATTAAATAAAAAGCATTTTATAAACTAACACAAAGAACAGTATGGATAAGAGAAGAAGAAGAAAACATATAAAACTCAAAAATTCTTATTTAGGGATATTTAAGGATTATTAAAGGATGTGCTTAGTATAAATTTAATTTTTAAAATTTAATAATTGAAATACAGACAAAATGTCTATCTAGAGCAATTTTTGAGGTGCATTTACAGCCCCACCTTTAAAAATACAAGAAAAGCGGTTTGACATATAAGAACCAATAAAAACAAGAAAACTAATAAGTTGCATAACAAACGTAGAAGACCATAGCCAAGGAATACTAGAATATATCTGGAAATACAAAACTGCATTACCAATTTTGAGGCAAAATAGTGAGAGTAAATACAACCTAAGCACGGTGTTAAGGTTGTGTTCGGTTTGAGGAAAGGAACGAAGGGGTTAAAAAAGGGAGAAAGGAAAAGTTGGAGGAAAGGTGAAGGAAAGGGTTTCTTATGTTTGGTTGACGTAGGTAATCCTTGATGGAAATAATCATTTATAAATTAACTAGACAAAAATACCTTTTAGTTTTAAAATTTTAAATATTCATTATTTAATAAACTTTTTGATTTGAAATTCAAATTTGACTTTTAGTTTAATTATGGAATATCAACTAAAAAATATTTAAATAATTTTACTTTTTACCCAACAAAATTATATATTAAATTTAAAAATATAATATATATATATTTAAATATATAATAATATAAAATATCTATTATTTTTACTTCAATAAAAATCCAAAGTAATATTATTAAAAAACAGTAATATAAAATATTCAATTTTGTAATGTATAAAAAACCAAGTTATTATTATGAAAAGATAATTAACATCTTATATTTTTAATTAAAAAAAAAGTTAAAGTATAAAAAATAATGCAAAAATCTCCCTATATTGTTTTACATTTCCATTATATCCATCACGGTACAAATATATTTAATTTTATACAAATTAGCAACAATATAAAAAGTAAAAAATATTTAATATGTGAACAACTAGCCCAATGCTTAGAGCTCTATAGTGTTTTTGAATAGTCTATCTATTTTACCCTCCACTCATTAAACAATTGTTCCGCTAAATTCGTCCTCCAATTATTCCATTCATCTGAGGTCTCTATGCTGGATATTGGATCTCCAAATGTTTGAGCCTCACTTGTAACATCATATGTTTGGCCAAAAGGATCAAATGGCATCTCTCTTCTAATAAAAATTGTGTAGCAAACAACAAGCCATGATGACTGAATTTTCAGTCTTGATAGGGTAGAATGCGAACTTTTAAGAATCACCCATCGATTTTTAAGCACATCAAAGCATCTTTCTATCACGTTCCTAGCAGCTGAATGCTTCATGTTAAAAAATTCTTGTGGAGTAGTTGGTCAGTGACCTTTCGTCCAATCATTAAGGTGACATCGTTGCCCACGATAAGGAGCAAGAAAACCTTGACAATTAGCATATCTAGCATCCACAAAATAGTAGTAACCTATACAATTAACCATCCCAACCAACTAAAACATAAACAAACTGCATAGCTTGTGAGCACTTCCAAAACATTTGTAGCAACCTCACCCTTTCGGTTTCGGTATTTAGATTTATCTTTAGCAGGCACTCTCATCCTAATGTATGTTCCATTAAGTGCTCTCAAGCAATTCTATTTACAATCCAAACCAAAAGAAAAATAAGCTTCATTAGTAATCATAACGTTATTTAGATGATACCACACACAAATATGTTAACTATAGTGTGAAACATACCTCAAAGATTTATCTTTATTCCAGTATGTGTCCTGTTTCTTGTCCAGGTTTTCTTAGATAATAAATTTAAAGGCAAAGAAAGCACGGACAGGTAGTTTAGATTGTCAAACTTTGTACAACTTGGAAATATTCTAATGAATAAACAGTGTTAAGAGCATAAAAAAGATGGTTAGGAGAATTAACAAAACCAAAGACGCAAGGAGGTTAAACAAGCAACACTATACAGTAAGCTGCAACATATGTGAGGCTACCACAAGATAGATAGGTGAAGTCATTAACCTTATTTTCTAAAACCACTTAAGGGACTCAACTCTACAATAACAGATTGTCCTAACACTCATCAATTGCGCATGCCTGTTTGTAAGCACCACTGAGGTCCAATCAAGAATGCATATTGTTACATGTATGACTCCTTGTTCACCGACACTTCAAGCACCCATCTTTTTCATTATTATGAAGAGAATTTCTCAATATACCTGGTGACTACTTGAACCAACAATGACTTGGGGTTTGCAATATTAGCCAGCCAGGACTGACTACAAACTAGGCCAGGCAACTGACACAAGTAGCCTTAGAATTCGAAGGTGATAGACACTACCTGAAAACCATTCCACAAATAAAGTTCATTCAAATCTCTTTGTCATTAGAATAATCAAAGACATTGATATTGAATTTGGAGCCAATTTTCCTATGGGTCAGGAAGAACCCCCAACTTTATAATCAGAAAGAGACAATTAGGATAAGAGCACCATGTTAAGTTGTTAACAGATTCAAAACCAACTAAACACAAAAATCATTACTTGCAAGTTCCAGACCAACCAATAACTCCACAAGACAAAAAATAAAAATACATAGCTGTCTAAATTTTCCCCAAAAAAAAACTAAAATAAAACTAAAATAAGTTCCCCTCATTTTCTCAGCAACCAAACAGAGCAAAAGGTACAAAAGCAAAAGCCCATGGACATAACCTAATTTCAGAAACCCAAAAGCCAAATTCACATAAGCTAAAGTAACTTTTACTGAGCTTGAATTTTTATCAAACACATAACAAACTAACTTACCGCAATGTGAACAAGAGAACTTGAAATTAATTTGTTGTTAAGTTCCAGAAATTCTGCAAGTGACAAATGCCCACTGAAACAAATAATTCAACAAATTTTCAGTTGCAGAAAAATAGAGTGATGAGAAGGAAAAAAAAACTTAACAAAGCAAAATATTATATAATTTCAGATTATTAACCAAATTTCCTAATTGAAAAATTTTGAAGAAATTGGAGAGTTAAATTGATTGTCTAACCTGAAAAACTTGATAGTAGTTCTGCGATTTCTGTTTGTTTGCCAAGAAAATTTATAGAGGACATTTGGTGATTGAGAGAAAATAACCACTAAACAAATCGTAGAAGCCGCACGAAGAGTGACTAACCTAAATAGTTTGAACAGTAGTTAAGCAGTTTGTGTTTGTCCGTAGAGAAAATTATCATATGAAAATTGTTGAATTGTTGACAAGCGAAAATAGCTGGCAATCAATTTGCCAAAGCTTGAAATTGAAAAAAAAAAAACAATTGTCTATTAGTGTTTATTTTATGTGAAGGGTATTTTTATGTTTAATACAATTATTTGTTCGTTACCATATATATATTCATTAGAATCCAAGTCTTAAACTACACAAGAGGTGATAGTTACGTACCATATTTGCTGTAATTAATAGTATATTATCACGAGTAATCCTACTCTTATAAATTTATTTATATAAATTAATATAATATATTATAATTAAATAAATAAATTGTTGATGCACGGTTTCCGGACGGTCGGGGGAGCGGGTCGGAGCTCGGGTCGTGCGACGGGTCCGGTCCTGCGAGCACAGAAAAACCGTCAGGGGTTCCGACGGTGGTGCCGGCGGTGACCCTCCGACGCTCAAGTCAGTATCCTGCACTCCGGAATTATCTGAGAGAAATTCCTAGAGAGAGAAGCTCTCAAAAATAGAGGAATTGTAGAGAGATAATAAGTTCATAAAAGTGTGCATTTGTCAACTTACTTTGAGCAACGTTCCGAAGGGTTTATATAGGAGTCGGAATGGGCCATTGTGGAACCCAGATAATAGGCCCAGACGATGGGCTACAGTAATGAGCTTACTGTAATGGGCCCATGTAATGGGATACGGTAATGGGCTTACCGTATGGGCCCGGATAGTAGGATACAGTAATGGGCTTACTGTAATAGGCCCAGCTAATGGGATACAGTAATGGGCTTACTGTAATGGGCCCAGATAATGGGATACAGTAATGGGCTTACTGTAATGGGCCCAGATAGTGGGATACGGTAATGGGCTTACCGTATCATAAATAATTGAGCTGGGCTGGGTCATTGTGGGACCCAGATAATGGGCCCAGATAATAGACCACAGTAATGGGCTTACTGTGTTAGAGACAATTAGGCCCAATATTATTATGGCCATAACAGTAGTCCCCCCAGGCCCAAGTTGACCAATGGGTCGACGTAGGGACTATTTAGTTATTTCTGGGCTAAAAATTAAATGCGTCAAGGGGCCAGCCCAAATATGTGATCTATTAAACCCTAAGTTGGTGCTCTATATAGGACACAAGTATTGGGGAGTAGGGTTTACTCAAAAATAGGAGAGAGCACCCGGGAGGCGAGCAGTACAAGTGACCCCAGCAAACAGGACTCTCCAACCTGAACCCGGATTTTCCAACTGCCACAAGTAAGTACTTTTCACTTGTGTATACACTTTAGAATGCATGGATTAGGCTTAAAATTTTTGTGTTTATTATTGTCTTGCGTGAGAACATGTCAATGCTTGCACATATGTTCCCTTTGCGAATTTATGTATGAGAGAAGAAGGAAACATGCATGTGTATTCGGTTGTGTTGGAAGAAGAAATTCAGGGGTGTTCGGGTGTGATGGAGGGAAGAAATTTGATTGGGTGAGCTGCTATGCATGCGAGGGCTGCCCTGGGCGCGCAGCGGGCTCGCGGGAATGAGCGGGTTCGTGTGTGCTCGGGTGTGCAGCCCTTGTGTGTGCGTGGGAGCTCCTGCTGCGCCCAGCGCACGCGGTCGAGCTTCCGCAGCATCCAGCGCACGCGGGCGAGCTCCCGCAGCGCCCAGCGCACGGGGGCGAGCTCACGCAGCGCGCAGCGCACGCGGGAGAGCTCACGCAGCGCGCAGCGCACGCGGGCGAGCTCCCGCAGCGCCCAGCGCACGCGGGCAAGCAGCGCCCAGCGCACGCGGGCAGCCGCTGCGCCTCTTGCACGTGCGGGCGAGCTAGCGTGTCCCCTGGTGCTCGGGGGCGAGCTCCGGAGGCGCCGGGGGCGCCTGGGTGGCGAGGTCCGGCGACGGGTTGGTGCTGCATGCTGCATGCAGCGTTTGAAAGGTCCAAGGGCTTTCTTGGAAAAATTTAAATAAGTGCAGGGGCGTGCCTGCAATTTTCGAATTTTCATTTTATAATTTCGGGGGTGCTAGTGTAAAATTTCAAACCTTTTACTTAAAAATTGCGGGGGTGTTTGTGAAAAGTTTCGAAACTTCATTTTATTTCGCGGGGGTGTTCCTGCGAATTTTCAAACTTCAAAAATTATTTCTCCGCGGGGGTGTTTCTGAAAATTTTTCAAACTTAAATAATTTTTTCCCGCGGGGGGTTTTCTGCGAATTTTCAAACTTAAATAATTTTTTCTCCGCGGGGGGTTTTCTGGGAATTTTTAAACTTAAATAATTTTTTCTCCGCGGGGGTGTTTCCGCGAATTTTTAAACTTAAATAATTTTTTCTCCGCGGAGGTGTTTCCGCGAATTTTTAAACTTAAATAATTTTTTCTCCGCGGGGGTGTTTCCGCGGACTTTCAAACTTGAATAAACTTTCCTCCGCGGGCGTGCTTCCGCGGATTTTCAAGTTTCAATATTTTTTTCTTCCGCGGGCGTACTTCCGCGGGTCCGCGGGTGTTCTTCTGCGGACTTTCAAGCTTTAATAATTTTTCCTCCGCGGGCGTGCTTCCGCGGGCTTTCAAACTTGAATAAACTTTCCTCCGCGGGCGTGCTTCCGCGGATTTTCAAGTTTCAATATATTTTTTTTTTCTTCTTCCGCGGGTGTGCTTCCGCGGACATTCTAACTTTGAATACTTTATCCTCCGCGGGTGTGCTCCCTCGGACTCTCGATACAGTCCCCCAGCAGTTTTTTTTTTTTTTTTACTCACCTATTCCTTCCCTCAGTAGACTTGGTTTGATGACTAACGACCCCTCTTTGACTGTGCAGATGGCTAGAGTCAAAACCACTGTAAGGTTGATACGGGGGGAACCGAGTCATCAAACCCAGTCTTCCAGGGGCAAGGATCGTAAAGAAGTTAACGAATTTTATCAAAACTTCTTGGGTCCGGATCGGGAGTTGGGACAAAATTCTGTCAACCATGAGGTGGTAGACACTGAAGGGGACAGCGACTGGTCGTCCTCTGCTACCTCGGATAACGAACCGGAGGCCGAAAAGTGGTGGGAGGCGGACCATATTGATAACCAGCTTTCAGAAGACCGATTAAAGACATATAGAGCCCATTTCCTTATCCCAGCTTCAGTCATCCTGTTTCTTCCAAGGAAGGGTGATCGGTGGAGTAAGCCACCCCGCGGTGTCATTGGTCTAAGCTTAGAGCTATTGAGAGCTGGTCTCCGGGTGCCTTTTGATAACTACGTTCGCCGTATACTCGATGCTATGGGCATCGCTCCTTCCCAACTGTCGGCCAATGGGTGGAGGCTTCTGATAGCTTTTCAAAGTTTATTCAGAAGTGCCGGCCTTGGCGACCCTACCACCAATCATGTTAAGCACATATTTGCCATTCACCCGCCGAATGGAGAGAAGACGGGTTACTATTATATATCCCAGCGAGGGAAGACGGATGACCCCAACCGCCTTTTTGGCATTCCTTCCCATGTGAAAGAATGGAAGTTTAAGCAATTCTGGTGTGGTGGCGGTTGGAAGTATCAGGAAGGTGCTCGTCCAAAGGGGGAGAAGTTGAAGATTAGGAGGCATTTTGGTGTTTGTGGTACCATATTATAATGGCTCCTTATCTGACTTTGTTATGACCACTCTTGATCGACTGACATTATTTTCTGTTTTTGTTGCAGCTTCTTGGACCAAGCGTCCGCTGTTGTCTCAAAAAGAGAGGGACGACTTGCAAGTGGTGCTCAAGCTACCCGTGGATGCGAAGAACGTGAATAACCTCACTGATCGGGAGCAATTGGCCCGTCTTGGCTTATCACCTCCCATTCCTCCGGAAGGTAAGCTGGGTCATTACTTTTCGATCTTATTTCATCAAACATGTACTTGCAGTCTTACCAGTTTTATTTTCGTGCAGGACTATTCCCATTACATCCTACCAAGAAGCGGTTTGCTCAACTCGTAGCCAAGATGCCACTTAAGCCTTTCACTCATGACAAACCTAGTTCATCCCAGAAAAAGCGGAGTGGCAGTCCTCCAATTCTCAGACCTCCGAAGAGGAGAGCTAGTAGTCACAAGGAGGCTCCCGTACGGAAGCCAGTTCCTGAAAGGTCTGCCTCCGTTCAGCCTGCGGGTGAAGTGGCAACCTCCCAGCCTACTGGGAGCCGTTTACCTTCAGCCACTCAGCTACCCAAGCGCTTTACTTTTGACAGTACGGGCTTTCAGGGCGGCTCAACATGTGGAGACTACCTTCAGGAGTTGTCTCAAAATGCTGCACGCCTCATGCCTACCAATGTCTTTCCAGGAGACGTAAGACTCTCATACTTTGATGCGATCGCCGTCGGGATGGGCATCATCCTTCAGGTTAGGCTTCATTGAAACCCTCTCTTCCTTTTTTCTTTATACTTTGACAGTCATGCCTTAACTCCTTCCCTCTCCTTGCCTTCCTTTCTGTAGGCGACAGGACCCTTGGCTCAAGGGGAGTCTACCAATACCAACCTCCTCAAGGAAGTAAACCTTCTCACTTCCGAGGTTGACGACTGGAAGGCGAAGCATCTAGTCTGCCTTGACAACTTAACCGAGACGGAAAGTAGAATGGCAGAGATGAAGGAACAGATTGGTAGGCTGAAGGCTGACTTGTCCGAGGCCAAGAAGGAGGCAGCTATCCAGCGTAAAAGGGCCAATGATTTTAGCCAAGAACTTCGAGAGAGAGCTACTGCTGAGCAGGGTAGGATAGGCAAAGCAGTGGCTCGCTTCCGTAGGGGTCGCATCTACCAGCAAGCTATGGAACGCTCCTACATTGAGGGAGTCAATGGGGTGCGTAGATGGTTCCATGACCGCCATCCAGAGATTGATCAGTCACCCATAGCTGAGGAGTTAAACTTGGTGGAAGAGCCTATCCCTACAGCGAACCCCGATCCCGAGCAATTCCGCCGCCTCATCCTTAAAGATGAGGATTATGAGTCGACATTGGACACAGCAGCTTGGGAGGCCAAGCAAGGCGACTCTACCTCACCGTCTTTAGAAGAAGAAGGAGGTGATGAAGCCACTTCTTAGGGATAATTGGAATTCTTCCAAGTAGGTAGATGCTTATTCATAACCATATCACGGCTGCTCTCCAGGCCTTGATTTTACCTTTTACTGTCTTTACTTTCGATTCAATGTACTAGTTGAGGATGTGTGGCATCCCTCAACCAATTTTCAAATAATAAGAACACTAAAAATTTTTTTTTTTCTCTGGTGTTGTATTCTTTTACTTGTTCCATCTCATTGCAATTTGGTTATACTGTGCTTTAAGGAGGTGCAGTCACAAGAATTCTGAATAATCTGAGCACTTTATTGATAATCTCTTTATTGGTCTCCCTATGGGAGTTGTTACACATGCATAAGCTCCTGGGCGGAGTTACTGCATATATAGAGAGATTACGGGAAGTACTTCTTCAAGTGCTCAATATTCCATGGATGACGGAGCAACCTTCCATCCATGGTGATCAGTCTGTAGGTGCCTGGTCGGATGACTGCCTTGACTTGATACGGACCCTCCCAGTTGGGCCCTAGTGCTCCATCAGTGGGATCTCGGGTACTTTGCAGTATTTGCCTCAAGACCAAGTCTCCCACTTGGAAATACCGGCGCTTAACCTTGGAGTTGAAATATCGAGCAACCCTCTCTTGGTAAGCAGCAACCTTGACACTAGCGAGATCCCTTTCCTCCTCAAGGAGATCTAGGTTGAGTTGAAGGCCTCTATGATTAAGTTCCTCGTCATATCCCTCAGTACGAGGTGACGAAAGGCCAATCTCAACTGGTATGACTGCTTCCGATCCAAACGCCAAAGAGTATGGGGTTGCTCCTGTTGCTGTATGGACAGTAGTTCGGTATGCCCAAAGCGCTTGTGGAAGCTCTTCTGGCCATGCACCCTTCCTTGCGTCTAATTTGGTCTTGAGGAGGTGTTTAATGGTTTTGTTAACAGCCTCCACCTGACCGTTTGCTTGAGGATGAGCTGGGGAGGAGAAGCACAAAGAGATGTTCAGCTCCTTGCAGAAGTTCCTGAAGTTGGAGTTATCGAATTGTTTGCCATTGTCCGTAATGATGGTATGAGGGATACCAAACCTATAGACAATTGACTTCCGTACGAAGTCCGTGGTCTTCCTTTCAGTAATCGATGCGAGGGGCTCAGCTTCTACCCACTTAGTGAAGTAATCAATTGCCACAACTGCATAATTGACTTGACCTTTACCCATTGGAAGAGGTCCAATAAGGTCTAGCCCCCACTGGGCGAACGGCCATGGGGCTGTCATTGGAGTCAAGTTCTCAGGAGCTTTCCTTGGTATGTTAGCAAATTTCTGGCATTTGTGGCACTTAGTGGAGAATGTCTTAGCATCCTTCTTCATGGTTGGCCAATAGTATCCTTGCCTGATACACTTATGAGCTAGAGATCGACCACCAGAATGATTACCACATATACCCTCGTGGATTTCTCTCAGGACATAATCAGCTTCTTCTGGGCGAAGACATTTCAAAAGAGGAAGGCTAAACCCTCTTTTGTAAAGAACACCATTGACCATGGTGTACCTTGACGCTCTCCCTCTGACCTTAATTGATTCATTGCGGTTAGCTGGAAGTTCTCCTGTTTCTAAGAACTTTATGATAGGGTCCATCCAGCATGAGTTACCGTCAATGGTCATTGTCTTCTCTGGCGGAAGCTCATGTTGTGATATGCTTGGAGATTCCAGGACGACCATATGACAGGCAGTCGATAGGAGGGGGTCTATTCCTGAAGCAATTCTGGCTAAACTGTCAGCTTTTGAATTCTCCACCCTCGGAACTCTTACGATCTCAAATCCTTTAAAACCGCGCAGGAGGGAGTTCACTCTACCTAAGTAAGCTATCATGGTAGAGCCTTTTGCCTGATAGTCTCCACGGATTTGGTTAACCACAAGTTGGGAATCGCTGTGGATGGCGATCTCTCCTACCCCCAAGGCAATTGCCAGCTTAAGTCCTCCAAGGAGAGCTTCATACTCTGCGACATTATTCGTGGCTTTAAAATTGAAACGTAGTGCCACAGCTACCTCTACTCCATCCGGGGTTGACAGGATCAAGCCAGCTCCACTGCCGACCTTATTGGATGACCCATCTACGAATAAGATCCATGCCTTCTGTGGGTCAATTCCCACGGGCATTGGTCGATCATGTGACTCTGTACCGGTTTCTTCATCCTCCTTGTCTATACTGCTTGAAAACTCAGCAATGAAATCAGCGATTGCCTGCCCTTTGATTGATGGTCGTGCAACATAATGTATGTCAAATTCTCCCAACTCAATGGACCACTTGACAAGTCTTCCAGAAAGCTCTGGACGATAGAGTATCTGTCTTAAAGGGTGGTCAGTTGGGACCATGACAGTATGTGCTTGAAAATACGGGCGAAGCTTTCGTGCTGCAACAACTAGGGCGAGAGCCAGCTTCTCCATAGGAGGGTATCTACCTTCAACTTCAGTCAAGGCCTTACTCACATAATAGACTGGCCTCTGAATTCCATGATCCTCACGGACAAGAGCTGCACTTACTGCGCATGCTGAGACGGCTAGATACAGAAAAAGTGGTTCCCCCAAAACTGGCTTGGAGAGGAGAGGAGGAGAACCTAAGTACTTTTTCAGCTGTAGGAATGCATTCTCACACTCACTTGTCCATTCAAACTGATTGCACTTCCTCAACGCTTTGAAGAAAGGGTGACATTTGTCAATCGCCCTAGATATAAAGCGATTCAAGGCGGCCAGTCGTTCAGTGAGGACTTGTATATCCTTTGGAGTTTTGGGAGACTCCAACCGTATAAGTGCTTGGATTTTTTAAGGATTGGCCTCTATCCCCCTTTGGGTGACAATGAATCCCAAGAACTTCCCAGAGGATACTCCGAAAGCACATTTGGTGGGGTTCAGCTTCATATCATGCTTCCGGAGGATGTCAAAAGTTGTTCGGAGGTCGTCTACGTGGGATCTAGCGTCCATGCTCTTGGTGAGCATATCATCCACATAAACTTCCATTGTCTTTCCTAGGAGAGGAGCAAACATGGAGTTCACCAACCGTTGATAAGTTGCTCCAGCATTTTTTAATCCGAACGGCATCATCCGGTAGCAGTATAACCCTCTGTCAGTGATGAAGGCTGTTTTTTCTTCATCCTTCGAATACATGGGAATCTGGTTATAACCAGAATAAGCATCCATGAAGCTTAACAGCTGGTGGCCAGCAGTGGCATCAACTAATTGATCTATCCTGGGCAGCGGAAAGCTGTCTTTTGGACAGTGCTTGTTCAAGTCCTTGAAGTCGATGCAGACACGCCATTTTCCATTGGCTTTTTTCACCAACACAACATTAGAGAGCCATTCGGGGTAGTTTACCTCCCGAATGATTCCACTTGTCAAGAGTTTGCTCACTTTCAAGGCAATCGCCTCTGAACGCTCTGGGGCTTGGTGCCTCCTCTTTTGTCGGACGGGTTGAGCTCCAGGATTGACATTAAGACGGTGGACAGCTATATTTGGGTCTATACCAGGCATGTCTTCGTGAGACCATGCAAAAATGTCGCTGTACTCCCGCAGGAAGCCAATCAACCTATCCTTGATTGGTGGAGGAAGGTTTTCACCTACCTTTACCGTCTTCTCCGGATCATGCAAGCAAATCGGGACGTCATCCATCCCTTCTATTGGAGCTACAGCTTCCCTTTTCTCTTGATCTCGTGGATCCAAACTTTCCATCCCCTCGGAAGGCTCTCCACGAGTCATCCAGAGCTTATGCGCCTTCTCTTTGAAAGCCATGTTGTAGCTTATGGCCTCGATTTCTTTGTCAACCTCTAAGGAGGCTGAGTGTTGGGATTCGTGATTCATGATGTGTTTGAATAAGTTTGGATGAGAGCAACAACTAAAGAGGCTTAGATTGTCGTCCCCACAGACGGCGCCAACTGTTGATGCACGGTTTCCGGACGGCCGGGGGAGCGGGTCGGAGCTCGGGTCGTGCGACGGGTCCGGTCCTGCGAGCACAGAAAAACGGTCAGTGGTTCCGGCGGTGGTGCCGGCGGTGACCCTCCGACGCTCAAGTCAGTATCCGGCACTCCGGAATTTTCTGAGAGAAATTCCTAGAGAGAGAAGCTCTCAAAAATAGAGGAATTGTAGAGAGATAATAAGTTCAGAAAAAATGTGCATTTGTCAACTTGTGAAAAACTTACCTTGAGCAACGTTCCGGAGGGTTTATATAGGAGTCGGAATGGGCCATTGTGGAACCCAGATAATAGGCCCAGACGATGGGCTACAGTAATGGGCTTACTGTAATGGGCCCATGTAATGGGATACGGTAATGGGCTTACCGTATGGGCCCGGATAGTAGGATACAGTAATAGGCTTACTGTAATAGGCCCAGCTAATGAGATACAGTAATAGGCTTACTGTAATGGGCCCAGATAATGGGATACAGTAATGGGCTTACTGTAATGGGCCCAGATAGTGGGATACGGTAATGGGCCTTACCGTTATCATAAATTAATTGAGCTGGGCTGGGGTCATTGTGAGCTGGGCTGGGTCATTGTGGGACCCAGATAATGGGCCAGATAATGGACCACAGTAATGGGCTTACTGTGTTAGAGACAATTAGGCCCAATATTATTATGCCCATAACAT